>QTSX02006596.1:0-148265 GCA_014839935.2 Entomophthora muscae
AAGTGTCTATGAGTTCCTGCATTTTTAAAAATTCAAATGAAAATACAAAGAATTCAATTTAATTAAAAAAAGGCTATCCCGCAAAAGTGATTTGAAATTTGGACCAAGGATTTGACAATCCCACATTTTTACGTTCAGGTTCTGAATTTACAGTACTCTTGGGTATTAAATAAGTGTTGATTGTGGTAGTTTTTGAAAGAGGAAACATACTCACATTCTTCACAGGTGCCAGAGTTTGGTTCACAGGCTTTTTCAATTCAGAAAAGTTAATGTTATTATTTTATTAAAAAGATAGCCATCATGATTCAAATGTTTCAATCTTATTTATGAAGTATTCTTCAAATTTATATCATTAAAGTTAACCAAAGTGGAGTCAGCAAGGCAGTTAATGACACTTTTTGCTCATTTGGATTAAGGCACTGGAAGTATTTATGCTGATTGGTTTATTACTATAAATGAGCTTAATCTAGCATTTGATGTGTACATGATTCAAAACATTTATCTGATATTAAACAAAAGTTTATAAAACCTCTTGGATACTTTGATAATGTGACTTAAAATATTTAAATTGTGTCTAGCTGTGATTCATGATAATTGGCTAAATTTACCTTACTTATTATCCCTTTTATTTGTCAAGAGAAAATTTAGGGAAGTCAAAATTAGAGGAATAAGCTGTTTTTAAATGATATATTAGCTTAGATTACATGATGAGATATGATAATCAGAAATATATCATTGATATTGGTGATGGTTTTGGAATTTTATTCTCAAAGTGGTTACATGCAGGATCATTGATTAATTTTTGTCATGTTATTACGTTGGCAATTATAATGCCAAAATTGGTAGGCTTTTTATTTTATTTTACATTGTGACCTTATTTTATGATGTACATCTGACTACTTTACTGTAAAGTTACAACCTGTTCAATGTAATGTAGGATTTTTAAAAGAAGCAACCATGGTTTACAATATGAAGTTTATTTTTTGGTTTATGCTTTTAAAATCAATTTTTAGAAACATATTTAGTTAAACAAAAATGCTAAATCCCGTAGGCACATGTCAGGAAATCCTGATCTATCAGGGTTGACTGATCCATATTCCCATCACTAAAGCTATTGGCTAACAATAGACGGGCCACAGCCAGGTTGAGACTTCTATTCCGGAATACAGAGAAACTATATCAAGACTGTTATAGTTTGAATCCAGAAGACACCTGAGACATTCCTGGTCTCAGGTCACGGGCCAATTCAGAAGCTTCTATAATTGGATGCTAGGCATTCTGGAATCCCAAAACAGATGCAAACACACCCCACGGAATAAAGGCGGGAAAATACAAACATCCTGTTTCACTGAGAAATGAGACGGAAGACCGCCTGGGCAAATTCTGCATATTAGACCGAGCATAAGATGGGGCCCAGGCTATGGATGTCAACTTAGTTGACCACAACTAAGTCAAGGGATATCTAGGCTGAAGAGGAGAAATCAGCAGCCTAGAATATTACCTCATTCTAAAACCTTATTCAGGTTTAGAATCCAACTCTGGGGGTGAAACTAGTAGCTTGGGGATGATAGGCTAGCTAGTAAAAGTTGTCTGCAGCTAGATGCCAGTCTGGAAGCTAGCTGCACACTATAAAAAGTCCTTCCAAGATCACTTAGAAGGCAGAAAAAATAAGAAAACATCAACATTACTACTAAGCCAAATAGTAGTAGTGTCAAGTACAATAAGAGTGTATTATTGTTACTTTGGAATCCTGTCAAACCGCCAAAGACGGTGTCACATCCCAAAGACCACAGGACTCTAATATCACTTGGCGCAAGAAGCAACAGAACACAGCCTTGTGACCGTACTACAGTCACTGCTGAGCGTTTAGCCAAATAAATGCTCCAAAATATAAAGATTTTCTGTTTTTGTTGTTTATTACATTTAGATAGGTTTGTTTGGAATTCTTGAGGGAAAGGTTCCTAGAAACTGGATATCTATGTTTAATAAAAGAACAGAATATGGATGTTTAGTTAGGTTAGGCCAACTAAATGAATTGAGGCAAGATTGGCTGAATCAATCTTGGAGACTAGGCATCTCAAAATGGGTTAGTTAATCAGGAAGATTAATTAATAAATACAGGATATAATTAATGAGGATTTAATTATATTAAAATGGCCTTGACTTTGTCAAGAAGTTTGGTTAAGGTTAACCATGGGAAAACCCCCAGAGTTTGGGTTAAAAGCACCAGGTCAGCAAATTTATTGGGTTAGAGGCGCCGCCTGGGGAAATTGCTAGGCGCCGCGGTGGCGCCTGGTTTGAGTTTCAAAGCAGTTTAATGGGTTTTAAGACAAAAAACCATTAAATGCAAAAATAACTAAATATAGGCAAGGATGCCTAGGAATTCAGGTTTGATCAGCTGGTTCCCAGTTGAAACACTGATAGCTGAGTTTAGGATGTGCAATCCACAGGGTTTTGGCACTGGGAGCTGGGGAAGCTCCATGCCAAATTGGTACATTGGGTTGAATGGAGTCAGATGACTTCTGCCCATTGTAGATCAATTCTCATAGGTTGAGAATTGTTGGTGATCTTTCAGGTAAAGATCTAGGTTGGATGACTCAAATGTCATAGACCACATGACGCAAATCATTGGTTGATTCAGGAACTGGAGGGGTTTTCAGCTGTGTATGCCCTGAATGGTATATAAGCAAAAACAGTTAAACATTAATAAAATATATTCATTGTCGGTTTTGACGCTTTCCCCTCACCTATTTTTTCAATTGTCATGCCTTCTTTGTTAAAATTTGAGAGAGCCAAGTTTGGGGTCCTTTGTGTGAAAACTGCTGCAGCAAGAAAGGAGGTTCCTACAAGTACATTGGAAGAAGCTTGGACCAGCCTGGAGGCCACTAAGACTGTTCCTGCTGAATTTTTAGTAGAAGTAAAGGCTGCGTTTGAAGAGCTGTATTCCAATTACTTTGCAAAGGAAGGAAATTCCGCCCAAGGGAACCAAAATTATGCTTGGGATGCTTGGAACTTGTTGGTAGGATGGGATGAAATCTTGCAACAAGTAAAAGAGATGGCAAATTGTGAAATTGAGGCGTTGAGAGCACAAGAGGAAAAAAGCGTTGAAATCATGGCTTGTTGGCGGGATGACAACAAAGTGTTATCCAATAAAATTGCCTCCCTGGAGGCAAAGCTCCTCAAAGCTTTGTCCCAGGAAGGTAACAGCAAAAAGAGTCAAGGGCAGGATAATGTCAGGATGGACTGGTTAGGCCTGGATCCGTCACAAGCCTGTTGCAGCATCCATCCACATTAATTGGAAACACATCTGTCTTCATACAGATCTCCTCATCCCAAAATGCATAATACAACTAATAAAAACTATATCTCTTCTTCTTCAAGAACCAAAAATCTTGACAGCACATTTAAAATCTATAATCTTGCTACATTTTTTTGTAAAAAAATTAAAAATAATAGAAATACAAAATGAACTATTTAATTTCTAAACTATGTTTATTAATTTTATCATGTTTTTTAAAAAAAGTGGGATTATTAAATCCACTATCTAAATTTCAAATCTGAAAGAGTCATTGTTAAAATCAAAATATAAATGTAGTGTTCAGAATATAAAATAAAGTTTCAGAAAATAAACCAGGACATTTAAATCAAATACAAAGGTTCTTCTCTGGTTTGAAAAATTAAATAGAAAAATTTTGATAGCTGTTTTAGTCATAAAATTATATAATATGTGAAATAGTCTAAAACAAGATTTGGTCAAATACTTTGCATCCTAAAACACTAAAACTTAGATCATGATACTATTCAAGGATATAAGAATCAAACAACAACCATACATATAAAAAATACAACCAAAATAAAAATTAAGATATTATTTTTGTGTATAGACTACCTCACACCCAGTGTCAAGTGTATACTTCTTAAAAGTATATAATAAAAAATGAAGAGAAATTAAAAAATAATTTCTCTTTATTTGGAATAAGAGAAGAGTATTATATAGTATCATAATGTTGAGTTTATACTTCTGGGAAGTATAATAAACAAAATAAAGGGGAAGATTAAGAAGAGAATGATACTTTTTTGAATATGAATATAGGTTAATATATAGTATCATGGCAAGCCACATGTTGTCCATGTACGTCATGGAGGTCATGGGGCTTATCTGAGTAATGTTCCTCTTGAGTCACAAGGCTTAATCAAGTTGTGTTCCATTTAGGACCTGGATTGAGTGATTTCCGTCATAGATGGTTAACTGATAATGATGCCACCGGTTTATTGACTGGGCAGTGAACCACTTGGTGAGCCGCTTGATGATTTACTTGGGGTGTTAATTCCCCAAGAGTGAGTAATTGAATATGTTGCAACATCTCCCCCTGGGGTGCTGGAAGGCGGAGCCTTGGGAATCTTCTTGAGGGTATCTGGTATACGGCTTGGTACTGATACAGTTTGGTGTTAGGAACAGGGAGTCTTGTATTTTTTTGGGCTGCTCTTGCCTTACACAAACAAAGTCAATCATGATGCATACGTTTTAGTTTGGTTTGAGCTCCAATCCCTTTGATGAGGTAGGTGTTATTGGGTTTCACCTCCATGACAATGCCTGGTCCGCGTAATCCTGGGTCTAGTTTGTGTTGGTTGTGATTGACAACCCAGATATTGTCTCCAACTTGGAACCTTTCTTGTTGCAATGGGATTGCTTCCTGCAGAACCCATTATTGTTCCATCATCTCTTGGTCCTTTCTAGCTTGTAGTACTTTTGGTTCATTGCTGTCTGGTATCTTCTTTGGAAGTGGCAGTTGTGGTCCTGTGGTTGTACTGACAAGTGAAGGTTTCTGACCATAGACAAGTTCAGGAGGGCTTTTTCCTATATTGCAGTTGACTCATGTTCTGCAGACCATAAGGGCGGTTGATAACATGCCAACCCAGGCTTTTGGATTGCTGGCAGATAACTTACTGAGGGCTTCCACTAGAGAGCCATTTAGTTGTTCTACGCGTCCATTTGCTTGGGGGTAATATGGGCTGGCTGTGACGTGTTTTATTCCATTTTGGCAAGGTATATGTTGGTGTCAATAGCTTTGAGTTCATTGCATCCATCTGTGATTAAGAGGTTGGGCTTTCCAAACTTAGCTATGATCTCCTTGCCAATGAATTGTCTCACATCATTGCCTTTGTGTTCTTTTGTGGCTTGTGCTACGGGCCATCTGGTTGCATAACCAATGGCTGTGATGATGTACTTCTTGCATTTGCTTTCACCAGGCATAGGTCCCACAATATCTAACAACCATACCTTGAAGGGTTGTGTGATGGATACAGGTACTACTGACTTGGGTGGAGCTTTGGTTTGGGCATGCTTTTCACAGACCTCACATTGTTCCAGTACTTCTCTGATATCATCTAGCATGTTGGGCCACCAGTAGCGGGTCTTGAGATATTCATGCAAGTTTCTGCTACGGGTGTGTCCCAAGTCTCTGTGATAACGGAGGATTGTATCAATCTTTTGTGTTGACAGAACATAGGGTACAGTGTCACCATTTGAAAGGATTCAGTGGAGGGCACCATATATGTTTTTGAACAGATGTTTGTTCTCGAGGACTTTCTCTTGGATGTCCATTGGTGTGCCAGGTGGTAACCCTTCCTGGAGATTCCCCATGATTAACATGGGCCAGTTGGGGTCGCCATCTGTGTGGAGGATGTGTTTATTGTATAGCCTTGATAGGGCTTCTGCAGTAAGCATATCTCTGCCCGGCTTGTATTCAATTTGCATGGGGTATCTCTGTATGAGACTCATCCATTTGGCTTGTCTTCTTGACAGGTGTTGTTGTGTTTTAAAGAATATCAACAACTTGTGGTTGATGAGTACTTTGAACATCAGGGCTCCTTCTAGATAACATTGCCATTTCATGAGGCAGTGTATGATGGCAACCAACTCCTTATCATGTATAGGGTATCTTTGTTTGCCGTCCAATAGCCTCCTGGATTCATATGCCACAGGGAGGAAGTCTTTCTGGGCCATTTGGATACGGAGGACAACTCCTATGGCACAATCAGAGGCGTTGGTTTCTAGCTCATAGATACCCTTGCGGTTTGGGCATTGCAGGATGAGGGTGGTAACCATGCACTCTTTCAGCTAGTGGAAATGTTAATCTTGTAACAGTGTCCAGACAAACTTGGTTGTTTTCCCAGTAATGGCTGATAGGGGAGCTGTTAGGGCGCCCCATTCAGGGATGAACCTGTGTACATATGGGTCATTATTTTAGAGATTAGGCCATTTTCTAATGCACATGCTGCTCAAGTCGCAGCATAACACAGTTCGATTTTGAAAAAGTAACTAATTACACAATTTATATTTAAAACATTAATAACTCAATGAAAAATTAATATTTTTTCACACTGTAAACTATCAAAATGAAGCTAAGAATCTTATCTTTCTATTGGTGTAAAAATTTTAATATGTATACTATGCTCAATATTAAAGCGAAAGTAATTTAAAAGAGCATAATCCAGATTTTATTATATGATTATATCTAATGATATAAAGTAGATCACTTCAAAGCTAATAAATACTCTTTTTTGAATACACAACAGATGTTTTTTATTTGACAAAATTAAAGATAAGATTGAGAGCTTTATTTTTGCATTTTATTTTAATTAAAAAGCTCAATTCTCTAGGATTTTATGATAGTTTGAAGTTAGGATGTTTTTATCACTGTTTAGATTGATTTTAAGGTTCAAGTGAGCTTCGAACCTCAAAATTGCATTCTTTAAATGGAATTCTTTAATATTTTATCATTTAAAAATATGCGGAAGAGTTACAATTAACTGAATACATCATTTTAATTGATTTGCATTGATTACAAAGAGGATATGATGTAATAATAATGCTTAGCTGCTTCACATATATCACTTGTGCATGAAAACTGGGTATTTAATTAATTTCTGCAAACATAAATTCAAGTTCAAACTATAATAAAAGCTATCACACCATTTCTTTCAGAATGGTGTCATTTAGCTTGGTATATAAGAGCTAAAGTACCACAGAGCTTCTAATCCAAATAACCCAATTCAAAGACCACATTCTGATCATAACTACTCCATCATTAAGGCACACATCAAAGATCTGACCTAATTACAGATTCAAAATACTACCATGTCCTCAGTTAAATTTACTTCTTCCATGCTACCCTTTTTTTCCTTGGGAGCTTCAACAAAAAGAGAGAGAATTGCAATGTTAAAAAAGGCATTCCTCTTTATTGCTGGTGATGATCTTGATAATTTCATCAAGCACTTCCTTACTCAAACTGAATTTGGGAAAGCTCAGTTCCTGCCAACTATTCAAAATCAAAAAGGCAATGAGTTCATTGAAAACTTAAAGGATCTCATGAAATCTTCTCCCCAAAAACATATCCCAGCCTTGCGATCTCTGGTTACTTCCAGTTACTCTTTAAAAGAGCTTAATGATATGGGGTTTAATATAACCAAAAGTGAGTTTGAATACTCAAGAAAAATAAATAAAAATAAAAATGTAAGCTTAAACAGAAAAAGCCAAAAAAAATAATAACTATTCATTAAAAAAAGAAATAACTAAAAAAATAATTAAAAAATTGCTGGAAAATTCTTTTGAAACAAGCCAGTTTACAAAAAAAGTGCCTGAAAAAATTTATAAAGATATAGAAAAAGAGATGAGTAATTACTCAACTGAAATTAAATACTCTCTACTTAAAACAAAAAAAGAAATATATGAAAATATGAAAATAAAAAATGAAATTTCAGTTTCAATTTCCACTTACTATAAATTAATCCCTAAAAATATAATAAAAAGTAAAAAACAAACTGATATGTGCAATATTTGTAATTTAAAAAATTCACTAGAAAAAAAGAAGGAAGAATGTGAAAGTAAAAACTTACCATTACCAGAATCTATAGACAATGACTTAAAGACTATTAATCAGCACCAAGACTTTTATGTTCATCAAAATTGTGAATATAAAAAAGATATTAATGAACTAGATGATGAGTCTTGTGTTGTAGTTATAGATTATAAAGAAAACTTAAAGGTTGGAGGTGGTCCAATTGAGACCAATAATTGTTTTTATTCAAAAAAACCAATCTCATTATTAGGGTTTGCATTAGTTTTTAAAGAAAACAATAAAATTAAATATGAATATCATGATTTTTTGTCTCAAATATTATCACATGATTCTTTATTTTCAGGTGAATGTCTAATAAGTCTTCTTAAATTAGATAGATTTAAAAAAATAAAAAATATAAAAGTATGGACAGATAATGGAAATCATTTTAGATCATATGAATTTTTATATTACTTATTTAAAGAGGCACCTAAATATATTAAGGGTTCCATAAAATATAACCGTTTTGTTGAATGCCATGGAAAAAGTATTGTTGATGGTCACTTTGGTGTAATATCAAAAATTTTAAAGGAAAAAGAAAATGTACTTTATATTAACAACATTAATGATCTAAAAAATATTTGTGAGAAAGAAGAAAGAAGAAAAGAATTATACAATTCATCTTTAACTGGTTCAATTTTTTCCCAAAAAGCATTTTTTTATATTTATGAAAGGAAATTTAGGCCTATAAAAAGAGAGCTTGAAGTTAAAAATCTGCGCATTAATCTTTCATATTTGATGAAAGATGGGAAGTTATATACTTCACCTTTAACATTTGAAAGCTTCTCAGAATATTCTGAGATATTTTATCATTTGAAATCACGTGATGATACCAGAGAAACAAAAATATCAGAAGATGCTAGTAGTGTATTGGGGCAAGTTCATGAAGTAGGGCAGCTTACTAGAGGGTGTATTTTAAATAGAGTTATCAGTCTTTCAAAAACAACAACCTTTTTTTCTGAAACAAACTAAGAATATTTATGATGAGCCAAAGATAGGGTAATAGCATTTATAGCTTTGGGGCTGCTATTACTCTCCCATGCAACTCATCATAAATATTTTTGGTTTGTAGTAGCACTTAAGATATTTTCAGTAGTACTATAAGTTGCAATTTTCAATTATAAAATCAATGAATTATTTTTTAAAAAATCACCCAAGCCCAAGATCAATTAAATATTTGGGATTGATTATATTTTACTCTTTCTGAATAATTTGAATATGAATAATGTGATTAAGTTATAAAATAACCAATCTGGCGCCTAGGCATAACAAGAAAAATAATGTCCCAATTGCTATGCTAAAGAAAGCATTCCTCTTTGTTTCTGGAGGCAATCTTAATTCCTTCATCAATCACTTCCTCACTCAAACTGAGTTTGGAAAAACAGAGTTCATTTCTTTGATTAAAAATCAGAAACTAAATGGGATAATTGATGGCTTAAAAGATCTTCTGAAATCTGCTCCCCAAAAGCATCTCCCAGCCTTGAGATCTCTGGTTATTTCCAGTTACTCTTTAAAAGAGCTTACTGATATGGGATTTAATATAACCAAAAGTGAGTTTGAATACTCAAGAAAAATAAATAAAAATAAAAACGTAAGCTTAAATAAAAAAACCAAAAAAATAAAGACTATTCAGTAAAAAAAGAAATAATCAAAAAATAATTAAAAACCTACTGGAAAATTCTTTTGAAACAAGCCAGTTTACAAAAAAGCACCAGAAAAATTTATAAAGATATTGAAAAAGAAATGAATGATTATTCAACTGAAATAAAATATTCTCTATTAAAAACAAAAAAAGAAATATATGAAAATATGAAAAAGAAATGAAATTTCAATATCACTTTCAACTTATTATAAATTAATACCAAAAAATATAATCAAGAGTAAAAAACAAACTGACATGTGTAATATTTGTAACTTAAAATCATCCTTAGAAAAAAAAAGAATGTGAAAGTAAAAACTTATTATTGCCAGAATCTATAAATAGTGACTTAAAAGCTATTAATCAGCACCAAGTCTTTTATGCTCATCAAAATAGGGAATATAAGAAAGATATCAATGAATTAGATAATGAATCATGTATTATAGTTATAGATTTTAAAGAGAATTTAAAAGTTGGTGGTGGTCCAATTGAAACCAATAACTGTTTTTATTCCAAAAGATCTATTTCTTTATTGGGATTTGCATTGGTATTTAAAGAAAACAATAAAGTTAAATATGAATACCATGATTTTTTATCTCAACTATTGTCTCATGATTCTTTGTTTTCAGGTGAATGTCTAATAAGTCTTCTTAAATCAGATAAGTTTAAAAAAATAAAGAATATCAAAGTATGGACTGATAATGGAAACCATTTTAGATCCTATGAATTCTTATATTATCTATTTAAAGAGGCACCACAATAGATTAAAGGGTCTATTAAATACAATAGATTTGTAGAATGTCATGGAAAAAGCATTGTTGATGGTCACTTTGGTGTAATATCAAAAACATTAAAAGAGAAAGAAAATCAGCTTTATATTAAGAATGTAAATGACATTAAAAATATTTTTGAGCAAGAAGAAAAAAGAAAAGAATTATATAAATCAGCGCTATCAGGCTCAAATATTTCTCAAAAGTCATTCTTTTATATTTATGAGAGAAAAGTTAGGCCTATAAGGAAAGAGCTCAAAGTTAGAAATCTGCACATTAATCTTTCATATTTTATGAAAGATGGGAAGTTGTATACTTCACCTTTAACATTTGAAAGTTTCTCAGAATATTCTGAGATAACTTATCATTTGAAATCACGCGATGATACCAGAGAAAAAAATATATCAGAAGATGCTAGTGGTGCATTAGGGCAAGTTCATGAAGTAGGGCAGCTTACTAGAGGATGTATTTTAAATAGAGTTATCAGTCTTTCAAAAACAACAACCTTTTTTTTCTAAAACAAACTAAGAATATTTATGATGAGCCAAAGATAGGGTAATAGCATTTATAGCTTTGGGGCTACTATTACTCTCCCATGCAACTCAGCATAAATATTTTTAGCTTGTAGTACGTAGTAGCACTTAAGATATTTCCAGCAATATTATAAGGTGCAATTTTCAATTCTAAAATTGATAAATTATTTTTTTTAAAAAATATCTAAGCCCAAGATCAATTAAAGATTTGACATTGATTGTATTTTAATCTTTCTGAATAATTTGAATATGAATAATGTAATTAAGTTATAAAATAATCAGTCCAGCGCTTAGGCATAACAAGAAAAATAATGACCCATATGCTACCATTCCAAGGAAAGTGCGGAGCTTACTCTTGTTTCTTGGGGCTGGCATCTCTGTTATAGCGCGTATTTTGTCTGGGTGGGCTTGATACCGTCCTTGCTAATGATATGACCAAGGAAGGGGAGTTCAGCTGAGAAGAACTCACACTTGGATGGTTTGGAAATTAGTTAGTTTTCTTGCAGGGTACAGAGGACTGCGCAGATGTCTTCCCAGTGTTGCTGTAGGTTGGGACTATAGATGATGATGTTGTCCAGATAGATGATTGCTCTTTTCCCAATGTGTTCCTTAAATACTTTGTTCATGAAGGTTACAAAGATACTGGGAGCGTTTTTCATGCCAAAATTAAAGACAACACATCCAAAGGATCCTTATTTAGTTCTAAATGTGGTCTTTGGAATGTCTTCCGGCCTTACGCAAATTTGATGGTAGCCTGCTGTCAAATCAATTTTGTTGAAGATTTGGGACTCCCCCAGGGCATCAAAAAGGTCATCAATTAGGGGCAGGAGATACCTGTCCTTTATTGTGACCTTGTTGAGGGCCCTGTAGTCTGTGACTAGGCAGAGGCCTCCGTCTTTCTTTGTCACAAAGAAGACAGCAGCTCCAAAGGGTGACTTTGAAGGTCTGATGAGGCCTTTCTTGAGTTCTTTGTCAAGATAGGCTTTCAGAGCGTCATATTCTTGTGGTGTGAGGCGGTAGATTGATTGCGCTTTAGGCACACTATCCTTTAGGTCAATTTCATGTTCTATACCCCAATCAGGGGGCAGCCCGGGTAGTGATTCTTGGAATATGGAGAGAAATTCATTGACTAGCTGGTCTCTAATTAGATTTTGTTTGTGTTGAACTTCTGTGCTTTTGAAGTGGATGACTTCATATGTACATGTGCTCCAATTGATTTTGCTGATGTCAGTTTCTTTCTCTGTTTCCATGATCTTTACAAATATTTGGTCCCTCATGAGGGTGTCAAGATGTGTTGGGTACATGTGATGGTGGACTTCTACTCGCTAGATAGTGAAGGTGGCACTGTCCCAGACTATGTGAGGCTTTGTCTTTTTCATCCAATATAGTCAAAGTATGATATTGTATTCAGGGATTGGAATAATGGGGCCACTAATTGTTGTTTGGATGTCTTCAATTTGGACCCAGAAAGGTCTGGTCTCATGGGTAACTGGTGTGCTGTGGTTGTCTGCCATGATGACTCTCTTGATGTTACTTCAAATGGTAGGTAACTTCATGAGGTCTGTGAAACTCTTGTTAATAAGCAACTGGTTGGCTCCAGTGTCAAATAGTGCTGTGCCCTGGTATCTGAAAAAACGGAAAGGATAGGTAAGGAGTTTATTTCCAGATTGGGCGGCAAACAGTAGAGGGTTGCTGGAGGAACCTGGATCATGGTGATGGAGTCCACGCCCTGTTCTCTGTACAAGTCTTGTGAAGAGGGGGGAGGGCGGCTTGCCTAAGCACTCCCCTGAGCTTTTCCCTCCTTATTGGTATTGTTGGTGCTTGCCTGGTTGGCTTGTGCAGTGTGATTTCCATTTTGAGGCTGGGTACTGTTGGCTTGGTTACTTTGTTTATTGGGGCGAGGCTCTCTCTTAACTGCGGGGTTTTTCTTGCGTTTTTTGGAGGCGTGTAGATTGTTAGACTTCTGAGCTACGTGTTTTCCTTCTAGTAATACATGCTTGAGGTTCTTGCAGCGGTTCATGTCAAACTGATGTCTAATATATGTAGGAAGGCCATTGTAGAAGTCCAGGCGTGGTCCAGGTTCATCAAAGTTGATGGTGTTGGGCGCACAGTCACATAGTCCTTTGTATGCGGCAATATATTCCTCAATGGTTCCTGTCATTTTGAAGGTTTGGAGTTTGGTCATAATCACCACGTCTGAGTTCTTCATGGAGAACTTTTCAAGGAATGCGGCTTTGAATATTTCCCAGTTTTCCTTCTGGTCAGGATGTTGAGCTAGCCATTCAGTAACAAAACGTGATGCAGTCCCTGTGACGCGGAGGGCAATTTTGCTAACCCAGAGTCTTTGAGGATACTCCACTAGTTCAAATTTGCTCTCAGTACTGTTGATCCAAAGAGAGGCGTTCTCACGGCGTAGTCCTGCAAAGGCGCCAATCTCAGCGGTATATAAGCGTTGAAACACAATATTGGGTATCTCAGGTTGCGTAGGCACTGTTGTGGCTGGCGTGGTAGGGAACAGTCTGTGGGTTTTGAGAGTGTTGTACTGGTCAATGGGTACAAGGAGATTATTGTAGATGACAAGTCCTGGGGGGACGTCTTGTCCTACTTTTTAATCTCTCCAGCCATTAGGGAGTGACATTGTTTGGGTTCTTTTCTTGGGAGGAATTTTTCCTTTGAGTTGGGTAGGTATGGATAACCTACCTGTGCTACCACTGTTGAGTTTATACTTCTGGGAAGTATAATAAAAAAATAAAGGGGAAGCTTAAGAAGAGAATGATACTTTATTAAATATGATTATAGGTTGATATATAGTATCATGGCAAGCCACATGTTGTCCATGTACGTCATGGAGGTCATGAGGCTTATCTGAGTAATGTTCCTCTTGAGTCACGAGGCTTAATCAAGTTATGTTCCATTTAGGACCTGGATTGAGTTATCCCTGTCATAGATGGTTAACTGATAATGGTGCCACTGGTTTATTGACTGGGCAGTGAACCACTTGGTGAGATGCTTGGTGATTTACTTGGGGTGTTAATTCCCCGAGAGGGAGTAATCAAAGATGTTGCGACAATAACAAGCCACATACTGTACATTTACACCATGGTAGTCATAGGGCTTGTTCAAGTAGTTTTTCTTATAGAATTAAAAATATGATCCTCATACAATATGGGGGTATGGCATAGTGCCACTAAATATTTGATAACTGAGTCATTTCTTGAGGAAATTATTTCCTGGGAGGGTGTGATAAAAGATGTTGCAACACCAACTAACCCCTGTAAGAAAGCATGACATGGACTGCCTAAGAAGGTCAAGAAATAGACCTAATGTTTTGAACATTATCCTATAGTATTAGACATAGAAATATTAAGATGGCACTGTTAGTCAAAACAGCTCACATAAAAAGACAGATATGGTAGCTCAAATCCCAGAAAGAAGCCACTTTCAAGTACAGATACCAAAGTGACTCACATCAAATTTGACAGAAATAATGAGGTTGTGTATAACTATACTGCTTAGACAGTTGTTAATTGGCCTTGTTTATCATACCCCAGGGTTGTCTGTGAGTTTTCAATGGTGTTTGATACATCAAATGAGAGCATGTTTGTAGGCAATAATCCAGCCACATCCTTTGCACAATTCACTATTAACAAGGTATTGTATGTGAGAAGGAGGCTCTGTTATATACTAAAGTCTTAATGATATATTTCAATCCAGAAATTTTACATGCTTCAGAACCCATCAAAATAGTGCATCATTTTTTGAACAGCAAGTATAAGGCAGTAAACAGATACATGTTTAGTGAAATATTTCTCAAGGATATCATGGCTCAATTTTGGCACTATAGTGAAATATGTTTCTCATGATAATAATTTTTAGGGATAAAAATGAATTTCAAAAATAAAAAGGCAAAATAACAGCTTGAACTCTATTTCCAAACTTAAAGATGCAATAAACCAATGTGTCTTCAGATATTATACTTAGATTATATATTTCAGGGCCCAAAAAGTATTGCCCTACATCAAATTAAAGGGATGAAAATTTGCAATTGTGGGTTTGTGCAATTGCCCAATAAGGCCACCAAACAAGGTTTCAGTAATTGACGCCACTATTTCTCAAAAAAATTGATGCCCTGAGACACCTGAACCAGGAGGCACCCATAAACACAATGCTACCCGTTGGAATTGATTCTAATTGACCAAAGCTACCAGAAGTTAGGTATTTGGCCCCCCAAAAATCACCAAGGGACTCCCAAGGTTTCAGCCAAGCCTCAGAGTCTAAAAATATTGTGATGCTCCCCTAAGCAAATAAACAGACAATGAAAATTCCAGAGAAACCAGAGCAGTTTACCAGCTGGCCAATAAAGATTTACTATCAAGCCAGAAACTAATTGTTGGGAATTTTGACCAAGCAATGATGCCAATTACGACACAGCTCACAGATTGGGCTTCCTGCAACCAACCCCATAAATTATTAGTATAAAAACAATGATCTAATTATGACAGAGCTTGTGAATATGAATTGTAGCTGCCAAATAACATAAATTGGTAGTATAAATCATATGCATATCAGATAAGCAGTAATCTGCTGACCTGAACCTTAAATTAGCCAATGATCAGCACCGCCACAGCACTAAAGGATACATGATTTGCCACCACACCACTTTGGAAAAGACATAGGTGCCGCCTAACAACTGGATTAGGTGTCAAAGTGCCAAACTACTTTTACAGTAAGCGCCAACTAAAAATTATTGCAGGCGCCACTTTACTTTTACATTGAGCGCCAAGGCGCTGGGTTCAATTCCCCATAATCTCAAATTCCCATATTAATCACATTAATAAGCATTATGTTTGGAGTATGCCAGGGAAGTAGGAATTGATCCTGAAGTAACTAAATTATTCCATGGCAGCAAGGATCACATGTGCTGGGTGAAGATGAAGATATTATATTGGTTGACGTGTGATAAGCACTGAACCTAGATTAATAATTACCCAAATTAGGGGCGTGTTAGAATGTCCTAGAAGACATTTCTAGCAGCCCAGGGATTGACCTTAAAGAAGGTATAAGAAGAATTAATCAATCACAATGAATAAAAATCTTGACTCATCTTTGATATATCTTTAATCTGGTTGACCTTTATCCTAATCCTTAAGTGCTTCTGCGCAATTAGAAGCCCTTTCTGGACAATAATCATGGTTCCATTCAATCCTGGCTCTTCTGATAAAAAACTAATCATATCCTCACATATGACTGTATTTTAGAAAATTTCCTGTGCCCTATAATCTCAAATAATTGTGGTGCTGTAATAAAAAAGCGCAACACCAATTTTTTAGAAGTATATGCTGATGAAGTTAAAAACCCCTCTCTGTTGACATCTTCAAATAAACTGCTGCAAGTTAATGCAATTTGAGTACCTTAAATTTGCATGAGTTTATTGCATCAAAACTAATTTTATACTATTAATACTATCAAACAAATAGAACTTGTAGCTCTAACGTCAGTGCTGAGAAACCAAGCAGATCCCCACTGTCCCATCAGAACCAAAGTTTGAACCAGCCCCTACCTCCAAAAGGATGGACCAGGGGATTGATCCTGCCTCTGTGTCTTCCTTTCTCTTCCAAAGGTTTGACCAATTCAGGAAACTTTTCCTGCCAAGCAAGCTCATAAGTACAGCTACTGAAGAGCCCCCTTGCTTCCATAATTCCACCATATGAATACAGAAAGCTTGGGTTTGTCTATCTCATCATACTAGGGCTCACTGAACAATTGATTTCCCATATAAAAGCTTGGCACCCTTGGGATACTGCTGCTAATTATGTGATGAGAATTAACGCTATCATTTACTGTACCTTTCAGGAAAGGCCCTTCCCCTTGACCAAGGAATCCCCTGGGGGTAACCTGGGACATGAAAATATATTTGCAAATCAAGGTTTGCAACAACTTTTGAATTATCCTCTCAATTAATTTTTACATAATTATACAGGATTGGGTTTCTTGGTAAAGTTATGGAGTGCTTTTATTTAAAAATGAAACAACAATAATAACATTGGGGGCTGCCATATTTATGCTAATATATATCTAGCTTTAAATGAGAACAGGAACACCAATTCTTTTACATCAATAAATTTTCATTTGTGCTGTCACTCAGATCAAGGTATATGTCAGGATACCGCATCCCAGGGGAGGGACTGTTAGCCTCAGCTGCCAACTTGCACGGTTGGGAGTAGGGTAGAGCCCACCATAGGAGGGGTGCTAACTTGATGAGATAAGATGCTGATTGTCCCACTAAGGCCCAGGGTCCAGCAGCAGGTACCATAGTGTCAAGCAACCCAGCCAAGGTGATGTAGGCAATGCCTGCATATTGGTTGGCTGTGGGAGGGGACAGTCCTGGGGTGTAGGCAATCAGGTTTGGGTTTGGGGGTGCTTCCATATCTATCTTATAGGCAGGCAAATAGTTATACTTCACACAGATTTCTGGGGCCGGTTGTTTGCACCAAGCACCTACATGGAAAGCTGTTTGTGGGGTAATCTGTTGGGCCAGGTGGTCTGAGCGGGGAGTATTCTTCACAGTAGACTCCCAATACTATGGCTTAAGGGGGTAGTCAGAGAAATGCAGTGGACTAAAGGGTGCTCCAGGAGGACAATAAAACGCAGGCCAGGTGTTGGGGGCTTCCTCAGGAATGCAGGCTGTCTGCCCAAGATTTTTGGTTAGAACAGTAGTAAAATGGAACACAACCAAGACAAAATAAGGAATAAATTGGTAGAACCAAGGTCCCATAATCTTGTTTTATTTCAGAATGGCAATAACATTTTAACAAGACTTTACCAAGTTTAAATATCATTTAAAAATGCTAAGTTCAGATTAACCCATCACCTGATAGCTGAGTTTGCTCAGTTTCCTCTGGGCTAAAAGTTCCGGCCCCACTCAGATCCTTCTGGCCTGTCACATATTCTGTTAGAATGACCTCCATCTGACAGCCCAGACACCCATATTAATGGCTTTATCATTGCCACCGGAGTTCCCTTCATCATGGACCAAGAGACCTCCAGGAACTATAAGCTGGGTCAACCTTTGCTCCATGAGCCGCACAACTTCAGGAGCAGCTTTGGGGTCATTTAATGACCAGGGATCACATGATCTGGCGGCCTGGGCTTCTAGACAATTATTGGAATTCCCTTTGGATTTTGGCCCATTGTGCTGAGCAACAAACCCCCTTTCAGACGGCCTGTCAACTATGCCAGGAGTACACATATTGTTTTAGCGCTTCCAGCAATCCAGCTTGGTTTTGAAAATTTGTGGCCGGGCAGGCCTGCAAATTTCCCTGATCAATCAGATTTGAACCAATGCCTGTTTCAGCTTTTTTGCTGGCTAGCCACAAGAAACCCAGGTGGACGGCCCAAGGGTCTGCCGGATCCCCATGACCCTCAGAATCTGGTCCCAAGTTTGATTCTCCTAGTTGGAGTTTCACATATAATTTGGGAGAAATGGTATTTTTGACACCTTTTCATTTCCGCCGTAATTGGCTCTAAGATTGCCAAAGGTGTGTGGATTGAGAATAGTTCAACCCTGTGAACAAAGTCTGGGGACAAGATTTTATATTCTCTATCATCCCTGCTTGCACCCACCCGGCAGACCGGCTAGCTAAACACCACCAACTCCCAGGGTACTCAATCTCTCAAATTTCAGTCTGCCAATGGGTGTGACAGAGATAGCCGGATAGTAAGAAGCTGTCCCCAAGTGGCAGGGAATCACCACCCAAATCCACATAGAGTTAATGGTTAACCACCAACCCAGCTTCCAATACTGGGTTGTGAAATTTCTAAATGAGATACTAGGGTTAAGTAAAATAATTAACCCCAACCAAAAGAGCCCTAAATAAATGGCCTGCAAGAGAATCAGAGTATCTTTGGCATAAAATTCAGGACATTGAGATCAAACCAAGGTTTCAGCTTTATATACAAGCGGAACAGCTTCAATATTGGCAGGCATTGGATGAACATTGGGCCAAGAGGACTTTAAAGTACCAACAGCAGGCCCCATCTTCCAGTAATGATCTGACTAAGGATTAAATTGTAGGGAATGTAGCACAACAATCCAACTACAGGATGAATTTTAAAAAGTAAAGTTAGACCAGGGAATATGTGATTTTATTGAGTGAATTTTGGGAGGACTCAACTCTTAAGAGTTGAAACAGTGAGAATTATTCAATACATATCAACATCTGACTAAGCAATACCGCCTGAGTCCTGGGCCCCTATTCCTTCCACATAGTCAAGTAAGTATCTGGTCCAGGTTGCAAAAAAACCTTGAGTGGCCAACTTCTGATGACCATGCTGATAAATAAGATTGTATTGGGTGACCCTCAAATTACACCAATTTATTAACGTCAGTTTGCAAGGGGGAATTGGATTCAACTAACAAACTGGAGCAGCTGTAACCCATTTCCGATCAACTTTTTGGTTCAAGTCTTTTAAATTGGCCAATTTAGTTTAAGGGGTTCTGGCTTTTTGAGCCTTCCTACTTGGCAGAATAATTCCCGGCATTATGGAATTTACCCTGACAATGGGCACCACAAGAAAATAACTGTCAAGCCAACCAGCTAGTGTTGAATATTTAAACCAGAAATAATATAAGCACATGTAGATGTTCAAGTGCCAGCTGCCAAAGGCAAAGATAAGATCAAAGTTTATTGAGATGGGATGGTCTGATGTACGGATACCTTCTTGAACAACTTCTAATGCATCATTGAATGAGATCAAAGTTGACATAAAGAAGGGATCATGAGCTTAAAGGAAGAGGTGTAATATGGAGAAATGTAAATGCCCGTGCAAGTTATAAAGGATGCATTTGACACAAACCAATATTTTGGCAGTAAGACAATGTCAATAAAAGATTACAAGAAGGCAGAGAAAGGTTATGTGGTAGAAAAAGAATTAGTGCAGATAAATCAATTAAATAACAAAAAGAAGAATATACAAATAAATTGAGAGATGTACTTTATCTACAGGGAGAAAGATAAATTTAGTTCAGTGGGATTGTTTTACTTTCACAAAGTGGTATTGGAGAGGTGAAAAAAGAAGAATTTCAGGCTTTGAGCCATTAATTGGAAAGCTTGATGAAGAGGTTTATAAGATAAGCATGTTGATTAAAAAGCAAGTGTCAATCTCAAAGATGTGGTTCTTGATGGGAAAAACTCACATAAGCTTTCTTTAGAAGCACTGAATAGTAGGCTACCAAACACTGCAGACAAAACTTAACTAGGCTACTCAACATCCAAAAGGATTGCTCAAGGGTCTACAGTTCAAACTGCATGGGTTTGCGGTAGCATATACATGAGAAAAACATCCCACAATTTTTGAACAATTCAAACCAGAAAGATGCCCCAACCAACTTCCATGGAGCAAAATAACATACAGGAGAAGTCCTTAGAGGCCATGTCTGTGAAGGGGGCTATCAGAAAGGCAACCAAAAAGATAATTTCTTATAAAAATATGATGCTGTAAATATAATTATGAGACACATAAAATATAAAAAAAGGGGAAAGTGAAGAACAGTATCTTTACTTTATGTAGAAGAAGAGTGATATATAGTGAAATGATAAGCCACATAGCTTAATTTAGATCAAGGAAGTCATGGGGCTTTTGAGACATAGATTTCCCTGGAGCTTGGATGTTTGAGCCCAGTGTGATATATGACTTGGGGCCGCCTTACTTGTCAATTTAGCTGTTTCTTGGGGAAATGATTTCTTATAAGAGATTAATTGAAGATGTTGCAACACTAATCAACTGCAGGAAAGTTAAAGATATGCTGACTTGCCCACAGGATTTCTTTTTAAGGATATTGTAAATGGATATTGTGGTAAGAGATAAACTTGAACAGGATAACTCCCAAGTAAGGACCAGGATCAATCTTGAATTAAACATTTCTAGCCAGTTATTCAGAAAATGAAAAGATTTATGTTATATATCCTCTCCAGTAAGGGTTTACTGGAAGTTTAAAAGGTTCCATCCAAGTTTCCAGGTTATCCTTGGCTTAGCAAAGTCAATCATTCTTGAGGATGTTCAGATTTGATATGTGAAGGTTAAAAGTGAGGAAGCTGGTAAAGTTGAGTTATTCAGATGGGAAGTTAATATGCTGAATATGGGTTAATAATAAATGCCAGTTTAGCATGGGGGCTGATCCTGCTTTAGGTCCAAATCGATTCAGGGGTTTTAATTCAAATCACCACGAAAATTAACTATCATCGTCTGGGATCCCTAGCTTATCCACACTAAATAAAATGCTAGTTTAAACTCACCTTTAAATCAATCCCAATAACAAGGAGCCTTTAAGGTGTCGAGTAACAAACTCAGCTGTTATGAAATCATTGATGGCAGCAAACAGACATTAGTAAAGTGGTAACTTGGCTGAATTTCATGAAAAAGTTATTCACGCGTCACTTTTAGGACCATAGTTGCCATAAGCTTGGCTTTAAGCAACATTCAACTAGCAACCATTTTGATTTAAAATTACCATAAATCTCAATTTAAAATGCATGGGTGATAACCCCTTTTGGCTGAGGCGAAGTTTTGGCAGACGGGTAGCAGCGCCACTTCGCAAATTAAACCAAGCCAATCAAGTCGCGAGTAGTATGGCAACCCACAGAGCAGGGATAACGCCATTTGGTGGAGTATAATAAATACGCGCTTTGCAGATGCAGCAAGAGCATGCCCCCAGGACAGAGCAAGCAGCCAGGTTCGCTTGTTGGACAAGTTGCGCCGCCCCACCAGGCATGCGAGCGCACCATCTCGCGACGTCCATCAGACACAAACATTAAATTCAAGGGCAAGCGCACTAGCCAACTGAAGAGCTCGCTGGCAAAAACACCCACAATGGAAATCAACGAAAACCCAACCTTCTGTTCCGAGTGCAAGGTCACCTACCCCAGCACCATCGATGCCAGCGACCACATCCACTTTGCTCACACCCGCTTCGTGAACCAGACCTTTGAAGGCATCGTCATTGACAAGGAGCTTCACATTGCACAGGGCATGCTGTGTCCGCTATGCTCCGAAGAGATCCCAGGGGTTGAGGCTGAGATTGTATCACAGTGGTTCTTTGACCACATCGAGCGCACCCACTTTGTCTGCTTCGAGTGCCAGCAGTGGTTCGTCACCGAAGAGGGCCTCATGGACCACGAGTGGGGCCGCCACCGCAAGTCGGGCCACTCGTGCTCGCTGTGCCGGGTGGAAATCATGCTGACATCGGGCCAGGCGGACGAGAGCGAGGCCCATGACCAAGCCAGGTGCTTCTACTGTGCAGAAGATCTGGCCAAGCACTGGGCCCAGTTCCACCAGAAGGACTGCTATTCGTGCCAGCAGCGGTTCAAGTCCACTGCTGCACTAAGGAACCACGTGCAGATGTCCGCCATCCATCGCCCAACCCACTACGAATGCCTACACTGTCACCGCCATTTCCCAATCCTCTCCCGCCTCATCCAGCATCTAGAATCATCCACAAACCCCGAATGCTTTGTCGACTTCAACCAAATCACCAGCTTCTCCGACATCCCATCCCTGCTCAGGCAGAACGCCCTCACCCTAAAGCTGCTGCCAACCTTGTCCGACTCCGACCTCAGCAACGAAGACTCTGACGACTACATAGTCTCCGACATTTCCACTGACAAAAAAAAATCACCCGCCTTCTAGACCATTCAACCCCCTAACCTCCCCTTATTATAGCTAACCAGAAATAAACAACCTTACATATCAACTCTAACCAAAAACATGCCCATCTTCATATCTAAGCCGCAACCATCCTCCATCTAAAATCCTACCCAACTGCTTGCCAAGGGCTATATTTTAGGATAGATAAAACATTATCATAACCTTGCTACTAGTAAAGAAAGAAATCGTTACAGCCAAGGTGATCAACCCAACTACCACCAATCTCATGCTACATAAGGGCATTCATAGACTGATCCTATATTGGCTCTCCCATCATTCCCTATTCAACCCACCAAGTATAGGTTCCACTTATATTTATACATACAACTATAAACCAATTTTTCAAGCATCAATAAGCTTTTCAAGCTGGTTCACCTTTATGCTCCATCACCCTAACTTATGTCATCAATTTTTCATCAAATTCATGGGAAATGAGGTGACGGGAACCGAGGATTGAATTATTTAAGCCTTTTTAAATCAGCTTAATTTTATATACATTGCTTCCAATTATAATTTCCTTTTACCATTTTATTAGCTTATTTCCTACCGCTAGTTAAAAATTTATTACACGTTATAATTTACTTTTAATAAATAAATTTCATTTAAGCTTAAAAAATAACATGGCGAGGTCCACCACCTTAGCTTCCACCAATGCTAAGTTACTTGGCCCATCTAACATTATGATTGAGAATACTAATAAAATTTCTTTTTTGCAATAGAATCAATATCTAGCAAAAAATCAACACCAAAAACTTAAAGCTAAATAAAACACAATTTAAGATATATAAAGGGAACCTTAATATTTTTACATCCTAATATAATCATATGTAGAAAGACAAATACACTTAAAAAGTGGAAGTAAAAGTAAGGCTGATTTAAAAAAATTAATTCATAATAAAATAAAATTAATATGCAGCAATATTATACATCTCAAAGATAAAATAAGAACAAGTCTAATGTTAAGATTCCCACTTTATAATAAAATATTACTAGCATGCAGAAAGATAAAATTAATTCAAAAATAAAAATAAATAAAGGCAGTTGCAACATCTTCAACTACTTCCTCTTAATAAATATGAGAGAGAAGTGAGTATGAAATTCTATTTAGTCTATTCCATGAGGTTTAAAAGCCTACTGCAGACCAAATTGAACAATAGCAAAAATTCCAGGGTAGAACATTTAAGAAAACCCGGCCCAGATTGGAAATGGTGAAACCAGTAAAATCAAGATAATTGAGAGAATGAGAAGCCAGAAAAACAAAGGTTAAATCATCAACTGCAAAGAGAAGTTTACATTCTAAATCCTCTACAGGAGACCAAGGAAGAAGACTTGATAAGCTTGATGCCTGCCTTGCCATTGATTCAAAAGTAAACCCAGCTACAGAAAAAAAAATGCAAGGGTACCTCATAAACTATTAATCCAAGGGAAACATGTTAAATTTTTTTCTAAAACTAAATCTTATAGGGAAAACTTAAGCCTTACTATATAGTCTTAGCTATAAAACTACTAAGATTCTGTTACAAAGCTAGCAGCTAGTTATGATTTCTTGGAGTGCTAACTCACGCCTGCCCATGTCAAATTGCACAGCAGCTGTTTATGGCATCATAAAACGTTCTTTAAAGTCTGTGTATTTTATAAATGTTTTCAAATTGTTTGAACAGCCTTTTTGGAGGCCTTGGAGGCTGAAGTTGGGGCTTCTTGCTTGATGGCAGATGTATCTATAACCCATTTTCAAAACAGCAGGCTTGATCCGCCAGCAAGGTTCTAAGTAAGTGGGTTTGTGACCTGCAATCCAATTATCAGGCACTAAAAGCAAAACTAGGAAGTTGACTCAAATTTCCAAATCCATCAACATGAACAAATGGTGATCCCTTACAGTGGATACCTTGTTTTGGTGCTTGACTCATTACCAGGATCAGGCCACCCCCTTCACCATCCCACTGTGTGATCAACACTATCATGTTCCTGTTATCCATGACTCACAATAACTATATAATCATTATCTCTCAATAAAGAATATTATCTAGTTTCCAAATATTCCCCCCTTTTAACTCTACTAAAACAGAACAGTTACAACATTGGTAGCATAAGTAGATTCTCCATCCTACTGTATCCCCCAAAATTCTGCCTGTTGCCTGTAATTGCTGCAGCCAACAAATACTTGATAGAATAATGTCTGGCCTCCCACTGGATTAGGCACCATACACGCCTAGTGCCAAAATACCCAACAGCTTTTTAATCTATCAGAACAGTAATTCTGCTCCCTGCCTTCAACACCTTGTTGGCACAGGGGTTCTTCTGAGCACCTGCCATCATTTCTCAAGCAACTGATGAAAGCATTATGCCAGCCTAGGTATTCCAAAGACTTTGAAGCACCGCCTTGGAACCTTTTTCTGGAGCCAACAACAACAATGTCACAGCATGGATCTTATCCACCCAGAGCAAGCTGGCACAAATAAAATGCCCACAACGGTTCTGGATTGCAGAGATCTTCATTTAGTTAACACACAATGCTGGCATCTGGTGCAACAAGTGGTATGATGACCACACCAAGAAAGATTGGGATACCCTCAAGCAGGACTTCTTGGCAAGGTTTGTGCTGAAGGATACCACACTCATGATTACACTAAATGAAGAATCTCACCCAGACAGGCACGGTGAAGGAGCTCACCTGAGCATACAAGGAGCTTCAACTATGTGATCCCTCAGATATGGCCTTTGACACCCCAGCTACCCATCTCATATACTAAAATGCTCTCAAGTTGCACATAATGAGACACATAAACCTGGACCAGGTGAGAAGCCTGCAGAGTCTATATCAGGAGGCAGAGAAAGCAGAACAAACGTCCAACACTCTGCACAAGGCACAAACTGGGAAAAGAGAGCAACCCAAGGATTTTCACCCAACTGGACGCTCCAACCGCTTGTCTCCTTGGAACAACAACAACAACTTGAACTGCAAACCTGCAGGTTCAAATGGGCACAGAATTGGGAACAATAGACATTCAAACTGTACCCATTTATGTATTACTGCCACACATGACAATCACAACAAAGGGAAAAGCCTGGGGAGAGCATTAAGCAAGACAAGCTCTCCCCACACAACTCTTGACTTGCCCAACAATGAGTAACGCCCTGAGGACGTGGACCAATGCCCAATGATCCAAGTGCTCTTGGAAGATCCTGTAATTTACACCATTGCCAGACATCCCAATAAACTGATGTTCTATCCTTTCCGCTTTTGCAGTTACACAGGCTCAACACTCCTGGACTTAGGCGCAGACCAAACCCTAGTCAACAGCAGCTTTGTAGACAATTTCAAGCTGACCACTTATCCTTTGCGGATTGAAAATGTAGTTTTAGCCAACAAACATCACATTGCTGTGACAAAGGAAGCTGCCCCCTTCTGTGTCATGCTAGAGAACCTGCACTCCATCATCCAGGGCCCAGACATTGAATTTCCCAAATTCAATATTGTGCTAGGGCTGGACTGGTTGTATGGGATAAACCCCATGTAGACTGGGCGGCCTCAGTATTGACCATTAAGCGTGAAGGCGTCAATCACCAGATCTGCCCGGACTCAGTGGATCAACTCCTGCACAACCATGTCTTTGTACGCATTACCAAAACCCTGGACAAAAAGAAAAACCTCAAGGCAATTGACTGGGACTCCTCAAGTACAAGATCATGAACTTCAAGAACCACCAGGATACCACTACACCTCAAGACAGAGAGATTTTAGCCCACCATCAGGAAAGATTCAAGGAAGCTCTTCCAGGCTTACCGCCAGAAAAACAAATACAGCCCTCCATTCAACTCAAAGGAGATGTGCCTAAGGCGTGACCCATCTACTAACTTACCCTAAACAAAGACAACACCCTATGTGCTTACCTCAAGGAGGCACTGGAAAAAGGACTTATCCGCCCCTCACAGTCTCCCTTTGGTGCTGCCATATTCTTTGTGGCAAAGAAAAATGGTACCCTTCAATTAGTCACAGATTACTGAGCCCTCAACAAAGTGATCATCAAGAGTTTTTATCCACTTCCACTCATTGATAGCCTCTTTGATGCCCTGGGCAGCGCCACAGTCTTCTCTAAGATTGACCTGACTGCAGGCTACAACCAAATCCGCATCAAGGAGGAAGATATACCCAAAACAGCATTCCATACTAAGTACGGGTCATACAAGTGTGTGGTGCTCAATTTTGGGATGACAAACGCCCTGTCAACCTTTGTGACCTTTATGAACAAGGAGTTTGCTCCCCACATTAGCAAACATTGTCTGATGTACTTGGACAATATAATTTTCTATAGCCCTTTGGTAGAACAACACCACAAGGACTTGGAAGCAGTCTTTGCTACCCTGGCACAACACAAACTGCTAGCCAAGCCCTCCAAATGCCAATTCTTCCGCAAACACTGCCCTTCCTGGGACATGTAGTCTCAAAAGATAGCATTAAGCCTGACAACCAGAAAATCTAGGCCATCTTCAAAATGCCACCTCCAAAGGACAATTCAGATCTCTGCACGTTCCTGGGAATGGTCAGCTACGCACAGCAACTCATCCCCAACTGTGGTGTCCTTAATGTACCTCTGTCTGCCATAACTGGCACCAAATCCAAGTTTGTATGGACCCCTCAGTGTGACCTTTGCTTCAGAAGACTTAAAGAGAAACTCACAGAAGCACCCATCCTAAAATACCCCAAACACAATGGTGAATACCAAATGGAAACAGGCGCCTCTGAGGCATCTATTGGGGAGTACTACAAATCAAGAACAGTGATGGCAACTTCCTGCCCCTAGCCTACAAATCACACAAACTGACAGATGGCAAGTGCTGATACCCTATACATGACAAGGAACTGTTAGCAATTGTGCACTACCTGGTCAAATGGCGCTGTTACCTAGAGCAACAGGAGGAATTCACAGCGTTGACCAACCACAAGTTGCTTATATACTTCAAAACACAAGCAAACTTATCCTGCTGTCAAGCCGCTGGATGGAACTCCTGGAGAGGTTTAATATGGTCATACAATATAAGCCTGGTCCAGAAATTGCCATGGCAGATGCACTCTTGCGCCTGTACATTAGAGCCACAAGAGGCAAGAATGGGCTCAACCCAGACTGGCCCCTCCTGGTGCTCCAAACAAAGGACAATGGCTTCCCCCCTGGTACCACTGTCATCAAAAAGAATTCAGTCATCAAAAACGAGCACCTATTTGCAGATGTGTACAGGACTCTACATTGCAAGATGATTGACAGAATCTGTCAGACACCCACCCTCTAGGGAGTAAACCCCCTAGGTGATGAATGATTGCAGAGGGATTCAATCCCGTCACCAGTGATCCCACAGGTAAGGAGACCATTCCCAGATGGAATAACTCTCCAAGGAGCCGGTACCTGCCTAGCAGGGGATTAAAACAACCCAGAAAGAATTACACGCCAAGTTAACTTAATAAAAAGGCCAAAGCCAATGAACAAAACACTTGAGGTTTGTTCACCTGGGTGGAGAAACCATAAACCTTGGTTTCTTCCCAGACAAGTGGATTGTTGGAGAGGGGACTTGCTGTGTACCAGACCCCTGGAATCACACGGCGCCAGGAGCTGTCAAGAAGCTGAGAATCTGTTGTTGTGCCCAAATCAGTGCATGAATCTATAGAAACGCTGGCAAACACTGTCAAAGTCAGGACTATCCAGAGTAACCATTTATACCCAAGCCACTCCCTAAGAGGAGTCTTGGGTAATTTTATGGTCTTGGAAATTTAGAGGTTTTTTAAAAATAAAAATTAACAAACAGTCACTTGGGTGAATGTAGACTTTATTGATTGAACAAGTAATAGATCATAACTTACCAGCCTTATATAGCATGGTAGCAAAATAAAAAATTGGAGGAAACATAAAGGAGATCAACCTCATGGAGAAGAAGTTGAAGATATTTGGGGAATTTGGAGATCCTGGGGAGTTTTATTAAACTTGGATAATTTGTCTTATTGGAGCCATAATATTGACCTCAAGGTGGTTTAAAAACAATATTTGGTTTAAATTACCAACCCACAGGAACAGGCAGAAGCAGGAGATGAGTAGCTATTCCCCAGTCAAAACTGGGGAAGGAGGGCAGGGAATGACACCAGAAACAGCGGGCAACGGGCAAGTTTTGACCAATTCAAAGTTGAAACTGCTGTCAACGTCATTGGAATGCTTAAGAGCATCTTTTAAAATGATTGCCACAACATCTGATTGGCTGAATTTATTAAATGAAGGTAACAGTTTGTTCTTAATAAAACTAACTTTTTCATCAATTTGAATGTCAACACAAACAGAGGAGGACCTGGGTTCAAATCCCGTTGTTGGATTCCCTTTGTTCAAACCTGTATTGAAGCCATCAATTTCAGGTAAAATAAAACAGTAGCTACCAACTAACCCAACAATTTTAGGAGTCCAAATTAACTCCAAAGAAGGGGGTATTTCTGCCAATGTACCAAGAAGTAAATTTTTGCCAGTAAGGGCTGGAAGAGCATTCCTGACAGAATCACTATCTCTTACATCCCTACACATCAGTGAGTTGACACCATACTACGTTACCACAGAGACCTAGGACATACCAAAAGCCGCAACCTCTACAAGTTCCTCAAACACAAAGCATGATGGCCAACCTTATACCGGGACGCCCAGGAAGTTCTAGAGCAATGCAAAGTATGTGAAAAAATTTCAAAAAGCAATACCCCGCCTAAGTCTGTATTGCCTATTTGTTCACAGCTACCCTTCAAAGTATGGGCCCTAGATATTGTAGAACCCATGCAAGATGAGCACAATAAAAACACATCATCACTGCTATCACCTTTGCCACTTGCTGGCTAGTGGCGCAAGCAGTGAGAACGCACACAGGCAATTACATGTGGCAGTTCATAGGGAAAGAAATCATCAGTAAGTTTGGAAAGCCAGAACTCCTGATAAGCAACAGAGGCAAAGAATTAACCTCTGAAGATACCAACGTTTACCTCACCAAGAATGGGTTCAGCACACAGTGACAACACTTTACCATCCTCATGCCAATGGACACATGGAGAAGTTGAATGGTTACCTAGTGCAGGCCCTGGCTAAGCTCACCGCCAGGAGACCAGAGGACTAATATAAGCAGCTACTAACTGCATTGCTTGTATTTCAGACCTGTGTGAACAGATCCAACAGGAAAAGCCCCTTCAAGCTAGTTTATGGCTCATAACCCAATTTTATCCAAGGCTATCAGGATCCAAACCGGAAATTCCCAGTAAAGTTCCACCCTGCTTGGACCCTCAAGTCATAAAGACCAACAGCAACTAACTAGAAAGAGAAGTAAAGTGCCTACAGAATACCTTTGTTGTGACAGAAATTGTGGGATGTATGAAGCCGTTTCTAGATGGTGGGGAATTACCACCCAAATCCACATAGAATTAATAATTAACCACCAACATGGCTTCAGATATTGTTTTGTAGGATTTTCAATTGAGATACTAGGATTAAGTAAAACAATTAATCCTAACCAAAGTAGCCCAAGATAAATAGCCTGTGAAAGCATCAAAGTATCTTCAGAATAAAATTGAGGACATTGAGATGCAACATAGCTTTCCAGTTTCAAAGACAGGGGGACCACTCCAAGATTGGCAGTCATTGGATTAACATTGGGAGATGCCAACAACAAAGTTTCAACTGCAGGCCCCCATCTTGCAGTAATAATCTGGATTAGAATCAGATTGTAGGGAATGTAGCGCAACAATCCAACTACAGGATGCATTTTAAAAATGTAAATTAGACCAAGGAATGTATGATTTTTATTCAGTAAATTTTTGTGAGTACTCAACTCTTAGAGTTGAAACAGTGAAAATTATTCAATATATATCAAAAATTGACTAAACAATACCACCTGGATCCTGGGCTCCTATTCCTTCCACATTGTCAAGTGAATATCTGGTCCAGGTTGCAAAGAACCCTTGGGTGACCAATTTCTGACAACCATGCTGATAAATAAGTTAATATCTGGGGGCCCTTAAGTTTTGCTGATTTATCAATGTCAACTTACAGGGGGGAATTGGATTTGACTGGCAACTTGAACAGCCATAACCCATTTGTGATCAACTGTTTGATTCAAGTCTCTTAAATCAGTCAGCTTTGTTAAAGGTTTCCTGGTTTTCCAAGATTTTCTACTTGGCCAAATAATCCCTGGAATTATGGAACTTACTGTGACTTTAACCCTCTGCTTTAGCCCAGGGCACAATACCACCATCCAGAAGATGGGATAAGGAAAAGGGTTTGTGGACAGGGGGAGTTTCATTGCAGCCAAGGTAAGCTTGGGGTGATCAATGGCAGTTGGGTGGCAATTTTAGAACTCTTGGATAAAAACAGGAGAATTGGAGCAATCATAGGGGGGAATACATGAGTTTTCAGAATTGGGATAACCCTTTCATGACACCAAATACTCTAGACGGTGTCAATTCTTAAAATAAGCCAAAAAAGCAATTCAACTCATACTCAGGTTCTCTTTCCACCAGAATGGGTTTGGAAGAAGAAATTTCAGTTCCCTTAAAAGGAGTAAGTAAGCATTTGTAGAAGGCGTGGAAAATCTTAAAAGCCGGGGATAAATCTAGTCAATATGCGGAGGGACCAATTTGGCATTCAACTTTGAAGGGACCCACTTGCTTAGGACCTAATCTGCGGCAAGGAACCTTCAGTTTCATATTGCAAGCATCCACCATAACCAGATTACCTGTCTGGTAAGTTAGAACTTCTTGGCACTTGCAATCTGCACATTCCTTGTAAGTTGTCACGGCAGCAGCAATAGTAACCTGAAGTTCCTGATGAACCTGCTTCAATGCAGGAGCTTGATTAGTTGTAGCTTCTATGTTGCTAACCAAGCAAGGAACCATTTTGGATGAGATATTGTAACCTACATTAGCATAAAATGGCAAAACCTGAGTTGACGTGTGCGGGGCATTATTATATGTGAACTCTGCCATGGGTAAGAAAGCACACCAGTCATCTTGTAGCACATTAGTGTAGCAACGCAGGTAGACCTCCAAAATTTGGTTGTCCTCCCATTTGTCCATCATATTGGGGGTGGAAAGCCGTGGAACAACACAATTTGATACCCAGAATTCCAGTAAAAGCTTCCCAGAACTGAGCAATAAATTGAGGACCACAGTCACTTACAATCTCCATTGGGATGCCATGTAGGGAGAAGATTCTGTTCACAAATAACCTAGCTGTTTCCACTGAAGTAATTGTGGTTGAGCAAGGTACAAAGTGTGCCATTTTTGTGAAACAATCTACCACCACCATAACTGCATTAAACCCATTAGAATTGGGAAGTTCACCAATGAAATATACCAACACAGATGTCTAGGGTCCAGCAGCAGGCTGCAGAGGAACCAGTAAAACAGTAACCTTGTTCCAGCCTGCCTTGGACCAAACACATACCAGGCAATCCCAAACAAAAGCTGCTACCTGCACTGTCAAACCTTTCCAGGAAAACTGGCGGCAGATTAGTTCCACTGTTTTTTTTCCTGGGTGGCCTGCTGTCGGACAGGTATGATGGGCCTCCATGATTTTGTCCCAAATGGTTCCTTCAGTAACCCACAAGCAACCTTGATGATATAGAACTGGACTTATCTTGTGATAGCCCTGTGGCTGGCCAACTGGGCTTGCACATGCTAGATCTAATAACCTATCATAAACTTTGGAAAGAGGCTGCAAAAACTTAACTTTGGAATATAAGTCTAGGTCTGCGCCCTCAGTTAAGGACATAGTGATCAGCAAAGCAGGCAGAGTTAATACAAGGGGGAACATAGCCTCATCTGGAATCAAAGTATGCGTGTTAAACTTGATGTCCATACTAGAATCTGGGAGATGGGAAGGGTTCCTGCTCAGCACATCTGCCAAGTGATTATCAGTACTCTTAATGAACTCATAGCAAAACTTGTATCTTGTCAGATCACCACATCATCTGGATTGGCAACCTGACAAACCCCTGGGTTGACAATAATACAGAAGAGCTTTATGGTCAGTCCTTACAACAAACAGATGACACACTGAAATGAGATGGTGGTGCCAATGTTTTAAGGATTCCACAACTGCCAACAATTCATTATCATAAATCATGTAGTTGTGTTCCCAAGCTTCCATCTTTTGGGAGAAATACCCTACAGGTCTCTCAACACCATCACCAGCTGTTTTTAATAACACACCAGCCACAGCATATTTGGAGGCATCTGTGAAACCCACAAAAGGGAGCTTGGGATCTAAATTTCCCAACACAGGTGACAAATATAAAAGAGCCTTAACTGCTAAGAATGCTTCTGCACACTTAGACCTCCAGACTAGAGTTTTCTTCTCACTGGCTAAATATAAGGGGGCAGCCCCTTAGACAAGTGTGGTGTAAATTTCTTCAAAGACGTACAGGTTCCTAAGAAACTTTGGAGTTGGGATACTGTTACAGGAGTAGTATACTCTCAAACCGCTGCTTCCTTGTCAGGAGCAATAGTGTGACCATCTTTAAAGATAATATTACCCAAGAAGGTAACATTGCACTTAAAGAATTCACACTTACTCTGTTTGATGATCAAATTAGCCTGGAGGATGCGCTCTACAACTGCTGAGAGGTGGGCTTGATGTGACTCCTCATCCAGAGAGAAAACCAAGATATTGTCCATATAGCAATGGCACATACACCCAGGAGGTCCCCCAAGACTGAATCAATTAACTGCTGAAAGCAAGCTGGAGCATTCTTCAATCCAAAAAGAATGACGTGGAACCAAAAGATACCTTTCTTAATCCTGAATGCCATCAACCATTCCATTCCTTCTGCAATCCTAATCTGGTTGAAAACATTCAACAGATCAAGCTTTGAGAATACCTTTCCCTTCTCAACACACCAATAAATTTGTGCCTCAAGGGCTAAAGGATAGGGGTCAGAAATAGTAATGTTATTCAAGTTCCTGTAATCACATAAGGTCAAAGAGAACCATCAGATTTTTGTACAAACAGCAATGGAAAGCAGATTGACAAAGCCTTCTTAAAGATATAACCTTTTGCCAACATTTCTAAAGTCCACTCCTCTAAAAATGTGTCTTCCTTAAATGTCAAAAGATAAATAGAAGACACAATACAAATCAGATCAACAGTAACTTTAGAGTCAAAGTCAAACTGTGTATGCTTAGGAAGGACCTCACCCCTAGTGGTGTCAAATGTTGCGGACTAAGGTTGAAGGCAAGTGGGTAAATACAAACTAACATGTGCAGGGACAGGGACAGACTGGATTGTTTGAGCAGAATGCTCTAATTCTGACATATCTAACATCAGAATTCGGATGGATATGCCTGAAGAGTGTTCCACTTGCAACTCATTTTCCTTTAGCAGGGTTGGTACATTATGGTTGCGCCACCAGCCCACCCCCAAGATAATAGGATACATAAGGGTGGAGCAAATGGAGAAACTTGCAGTAAAAGATTGACCCACAACTACAAAGTGACTGGCTTCTTAAGCTGGAAAGAGGAAAATGTTTGACAGTTTCAACCCTAACAAGCATTCCAGGGTGATACTTGAGTTGCAGCAAGTCTGTGGTCTCAACACTCATGAAGTTCTTGGAAGCACCTGTATCTAGCAGAATTGCTGGCTGATAGATGGTTTGACCAATGTTGATGCTACCATAAAACAAGAAGTAACCAGAAGTAGATTCATTTGCAGCAAATGTTGCAATCTCAGCAGGAGTCTGCTTCTTTTTGGTATACAGACAGCAACTAAGGAGGCAGGGTGCTCCTGAAAATATTGCAATCATTTCCTGGACAGCAACAGGAAGGTTGGGATGATCATAATCAATGGTAACAAGGGGTAACTCTTTGGACTCAACTGTTGATGACTTCACGGGTACAAAGTGCTGAAGCATAGCTAATGAACTTTCAGGGACAGCCACTACTGGCACTTCATGCGTCTCAGTGGTTTGTTCAAAATTGCCAATTGCGCCTGAGAAGAAACACAGGGAGAACAATTCTGACTCTGGCTGGAGGACGCCACCCCGGAACAAGTCCCAGAAAACCAGGAGCTGGCAGCGGGTTTGGCTTTGATCTCCATTGCACCTTGCTTGGAAGTTGACAGATTTGAGACCAAAGAAAGAATTTGGCTTACCAGGGCCTCAGTTATGGTTAACAGGGAATCCCAAACTGCCAAATCCTGGGCAGTCTGGTCAACTGCTAACCACAACGCTGAGAGTTTTTTCACCTCAGGAACATCAATTGTACTGTAGTAGGTAAGAAACTGAGGAAGGAATACCAAAAGCGGAGTTGTACCCTGATGGAAGGTGTACAGCTTACGATATACTTTGAGCTCCTCAATATATATACACAAATTTTTTAACAAAGGATATAGAGATGCACTATCAGTTAAAACACGTGGATTGCGCTCCACTGTGGACAACAACCATTCTCAAGCATCTTCAGAAATCTTTGTCATCACATGTTAAACTTGGGATTTGTGACTAAGGCTAGAGCCGGAATAAAATGATAATGCTGACAAAACCTCACGCAAAATTTCATCAGTGGGTGGGGCAGAAAAATAATCCAGACGCCAAAACGACATGACGCAACGGAAATAGGAAACAGAGGATCCAGTTTCTACAACTGCAACTGGAGATGGAAACCATAAATTAAATAAAAGTCAAAACCAAAAACTCAGAAAAGAACTGATACAAATAAACATGATAAACACAGATATCTCAACAGAACAGGAGAAAAGAAACACAAATTCATGACAAACTGCTTCCAAAAACTCAGATGTAGAAGAGTTGAGCAATGTGACGGAAATCATGGGATAGTATGAAGCTGTTTCTTAATGGTGGGGAATGACCACCCAAATCAACATAGAATTAATAATTAACCACCAACGTGGCTTCAGATATTGTTTTATAGGATTTTCAATTGAGATACTAGGATTAAGTAAAACAATTAATCCTAACCAAAGTAGCCCAAGATAAATAGCCTGTGAAAGTATCAAAGTATCTTCAGAATAAAATTGAGGACATTGAGATGCAACACAGATTTCCAGTTTAAAAGACAGGGGAACCACTACAAGATTGGCAGGCATTGAATTAACATTGTGTGGTGCCAACAACAAAGTTCCAACTGCAGGGCCTCATCTTCCAGTAATAATCTGGCTTAGAATCAGATTGTAGGGAATGTAGCGCAACAATCCAACTACAGGATGCATTTTAAAAATGTAAATTAGACCAAGGAATGTATGATTTTTATTCAGTAAATTTTTGGGAGGACTCAACTCTTAGAGTTGAAACAGTGAAAATTATTCAATATATACCAAAAACTGACTAAGCAATACCACCTGGATCCTGGGCTCCTATTCATTCCACATTGTCAAGTGAGTATCTGGTCCAGGTTGAAAAGAACCCTTGGGTGACCAATTTCTGACAAACATGCTGATAAATAAGTTAATATCTGGTGACCCTTAAGTTTTGCTGATTTATAAACGTTAACTTACAGGGGGATTGGATTTGACCGGCAAACTGGAGCAGCCGTAACCCATTTGCAATCAACCGTTTGATTTGAGTCCGTTAAATCATTCAGCTTTGTTAAAGGTTTCCTGGATTTCCGAGCTTTATCACTCAGCCAAATAATTCCTGGCATTATGGAACTTACTGCGACACCCTTGGCTACTTGGTGGGATATTTTTGATGGGTTTGAACTCTTACTTCCCCCAATTGTCCTCTGTGTCATTGCCGTGGACACCCCTCCAAGCAGTAAAACCAGTCTTGCATTGGTCAGTGTTCTGGTGGATTCTTCCCCCCAGACAGGAGTCAGGCTTAGTTAGTTTAGCTCCCTGATCTTATAAGGTAGTTTACTGCAGTAGCTAAGGGATGCCAGCTCCCAGTATGGGGCACAACCTGGTTGGCCAGTCCCAATACTGTGATATAAACAAACCCCAAATTGCTGAAATCCTGAGCAGGAGGCGTGTTGGGCAGGGGGGAAGCAGTAGAAATCTTCTTCATGATAGGAGGAACAGTCACTCCTGGGTGGCCAGGAGGGAGATCCAGGTGTTGGGGATTAAAGAGCTCCAAGTCAAGAGCTCTAAGTGGTTTGGCCAAAGTGATGGGAGCTGAACCAGGAGGGAATGAAAAGGCGTGATTATATTGTGTAGTAGATTCACAATAAGATGCAAAAAGAATAATTATATTAGAAAAAAAAATAGATAATTCCTGAAATAAAATAATGGGTCCTGGGCATATAAGTCATTTGTTTTATGATGTCAACAGTGAGGAGGGCTTTTCCTCCTCACTACTTATACTTACTGGTGAAGGTGCAGCCTTTTATGCCACCAGAGATCTGGTGGCATCATTTTCAGTCAAACTGACAATCTTTTCTGGGAATTGTGTACTTGAGCTTAGGGATAGATGGGTATTGTCCAGCATAACAGGAATCTTGCTTGAGCTGTGTTGTAACTGTGATGTTTTAGCAAAGTTACAAGGGAAAAATATTTAGAGGATTGATAATAATCTTTATTGTGAGATAGTGATTATATAGCTATTGTGAATCAATGGATAGAAGGAACATAATTGGTGATCACACGGCTGGATGGAAGAGGGGGTGGCTTGATCCTGCTAATGAGTCAAGCGCCAAATTGAGGTATCCACCGTGAGGTATCATCATTTGTTAATGTTGATTGATTTGGTAATCCATGTTGACTTCCGGGTCTGACTTCAAGTGACCGGGTAGTCAGATTGCGGGTCACAAACCTGCTTGGTTGGAACCTTGCTGGCGGGTTGAGCCTGCAGTTTTGACACCTGTAGCATGCCAAGGTGCCATAGCTATTGATAGAACCCACAAGCAATCAAGCGCCCAATGGCGCAATCAAACAATTGTGCTCCTGGTGTATCATTTCCCAATAGTAAAGTGGACCAAATTTGTTAATATAATCAAAGCCAGGGATTCAAGACTCATGGGCCTCTTAAATCCCAGGCCATTTTTTTATTTGAAAGGGGGTTTTCTCTGGGAGTTAGTTGGTAATGAGATTCAGGCTGTTTGTTGTTTTGCCTCTAGGAGGGCCAGCTGTTTGTCCAGGGCATTCTGGACCCTGACAATCTTCATAGTTTTCTCATGTTTCTCATTTTATATCCTTAAAAGAATCATATACTTGGCATCATTACTACAGGCAAGGTATCTACACCTACGCAGCTTAGATTGAAAATCCCTCCCAAGAAAAGAACCTAGCTGATGGCCCTCCCTACCGCCTGGAGAAGGCCAGAAGAAGGGCAGAATGCTCCCTTGGGGTGCACCGTCTTCAACAAAATTTTCATACCCAGCAAGAATTCAGTTTTCTTGGTACCCAAGGAGCCCTAAACCCGCTCCAACTCAAAACACCCCCAAAATACCCAACATCATGTTCAAGCATCTCTGTGCAGCCAAGATTGGGACATTTTCTTGGTTTTTTCAAGAGAATGCCACTGTGATGGTCCACACCGGGAGATAATTTACAGGTGAGGGCTGAGTAATGGATAAATGATGATTGGTTGCCCAAGAAAGATAAAGTTGGTTGGATTATTGATATGTCTAGCCTTGGTGTTTGGTAGTAGCTATATATGCCTTGGGGTGTTAGCAGGGTGGCTGTGACAATCCACATGTGAGCAGGTTTTCAAGCAAGGGTTGATTTGGCTTCAAATAAAGACGCTATGCTGAAGATTGACAGTGTGTTGTTGGTTTGTTAAAGATAGAGGCCTAGTAGGGAAGAATGGCTGCTAGGGAAGGTAAGGCCTGGCTAGTAGGTAACAAAGGACTACTAGAGGCAAATGATGTCCCCATCTGGAAGGAGATATTGGCTGCTGTGGGCTAGAGGTCCTCACCCAGCAGAGAAATGTGGATGCTAGGGTTGAGGAATGAGATAGCTCAACAGGGAACTTTAGCTGCTTGGGGTGGGGAGTGATCCAACCTGGTGGGTAGCGTGTGCTACTCAGGCTGGATGTTGTTGAGGCCCTGGTAAGTAACATGGGCTTCCAGGGTAAGAGAGTGTGCCAGCATGGTAAGTAACTTGGCTACCAGGGCTGTAGAATGTTGGACCCCTGGCAAGTAACACAGGCTTCCAGGGAGGAGATGAGCTTTGAGAGCTCTGCATACCCTAATACACTTACAGGAGGTCTGTGAGCAAGCACTCTACCTAATGGACTGGTAGGGTGCCCTTGTCTATGTTTCTATGAGAGCTTTGGGGAAGGTCTCAAAGTGAGCATTGGAGAGCATGGATATGCTTAGGGGTGTCACCAGGGTGGTTGCTCGGGGAAGCAGCTGCAGAACTTGGTGTGATCAGGCCTCTGGGAAGTAAATCTGATTACTTTGCGCATGAAAGCTCACTCTAACTACTTAGGTGAGTAAAAACAGTAGTGATGCATGAGGTATACTTGATTCTGATTATCTAGGCGGAGGCCACTGATGGGGATCAAGTCTAGGTGAAACTCACTTGGAAGACTTATCTACTGCGTCTTAGTGGTTTCATTGACAAGACCCATAAAATAAAGGCTAGGTGGAGGTCACTGATGAGGGCTTGGTAGTATATCTGATGACTATGTAAGATGCTAGGCTATGAGAAGAAGGTTAGAACATTTCATAGGAAGGTTTCAATATTTCTCTGGTGTAGATTTATAGAAAAGGAACATAATATAACAATTTGGGGAAATATTGAAATAGGCAGCTCAAATTTTTCTGAAGTTGGTTGTTTACAGAAAAAGAATCAGAACAGCAGGAAAAAGCAGTGAGAGAAGGAAAAACAGAGTTCCTCCAAAGTGGGTTGTTTGTGGCAATATGAGCATAATAACATAGAAAAACAGTGAGAATAGGCACTTCAGGGTATCCAGGGGTGCAAAAGGCCAAGTGGTTTGGGAAAACGTTTAGCTACAGGCTCAAGTCCTAGGTAAGATTGAAGGTGAAACATTGAAGAAAGCACAGAAAAAAAGCAGCTAGTACTTTCCTATGAAAAACAGGTGAGTTCAAACACGGCAAAACTTTGAAGAAAACAGGGAAATTGTTTGGGGCGCAAGTGCAAAAATCAATGATTTGCTCAGTGAAACGTTTACTGTCTATTTGGGTTTCATCAAAACCATGAAGCTTAGCAAGGCGCTTCAGATGTTTGAAGATGAAGAACATTTATTGGACTGGTTAAATTTGAAGCTTATTTTACTGATTAATTTTAGTAGAATAACTTAAATATTAATTAATTTACCCAGAAAGATTAGGAGAATGCAAAAGTATTGGTTAAAATAAGCTTGGAGCTTATTTCATTAAACAAAAATGGGGGTGTAAATAGTTTAATCTTTTAAAAAGAACCAGTCCAAAGGTGATGTAGCCTAAGATAAGGAGAAGCTATATAAAACCAGTTGAATTAACAGATGCTGGAGGCAGGTTTTTAATAATAGATCTTAAGTGTGGAATTGTTCTTGGGCTTTAAACTTAAAAATATTTCTCCTCTAAGCAGTGAAGCTGGTTATGGTGACTCCAAACAGTATTTTGCTCCAAAATTCTGCAAATGATTGTATTTAAGGAAGTTTTCCAAGAGGATCTTCCTTCTGTTAATAAAGACTTGTATTTTCCTTACCTAGTTTTACAGTGTTGGGAGTGTGGATTTCTTCCCTCACATCTTGTATATCAATGTTGAGTAAGAAGAAAAGCTTATATAACAGCAAAAAAGGTCTTCCAGAAGTCAACCCCCAGGTGATGAGTGGACAAGGGTATCAAGAGAGCTCACTTTTACCCTCAGAGAAAAGTGCTTCTTAGAAAAGAAGTTTGGGGCTGTCGTGAATAACGGCATTCACCATGCTTAAATTTTGCCTTTGTTGGGCCATTTTGAAGACAAATCTCTTGATTTTGCTTTTGACTCTCAAAATGAACTGGCTTCCACTTCAGGAATATGATTGTTTGGTTTCCTGACTCTGCAGCAACTCACTTGCCCCACTCATGCTTGTGGCAAGTGATCCTACCGTCCTGGTAGTGTTTTGTGGTATTCCTAACCACTATATATTCCATTTCACATTCACCAATAAAAATTAAGTTCTATTCACATTTTTGTCTTTGTGTCTTCTGTACTTCTGCGCCTCTCTCTAGCCACGCCTAGTAGAGATTATTCTTCCAGGGCCGCAAGGTAAACACTATTGCCTTCCCTGTCATCTAACCAAGACTTAGGATGAATCCAATTCTAAGGTTAGGATTCCCTTTTGTGTGTCTGTGCCGCGCCTCAGAACACAACAAAAATGGTGCTCACTACAGGGGCTGTAAGCCCCTTGGTTATCCCTTTTGCATCTACATTTGAAGGTCCCTTGCCTCCGCCTATTTGGGAGTCAACCTCGCCTGAAATTACCAGCCCTCCTATTGAAGAAGACATCGCCGCCCTGCCTATTGTCCCTACTGTACTGAACCTTGGGAATGGTCCCCGCTTAGTTGCTTACCCTATGGGTACCCCTGACTTGGAACAAGTCATGGCAGTAGCCCTTGGGATAGCTCGGGACAGGGCCATCCCTTGCCTTCAGTTACAGTTTAGCCGTGCCAAATACTATGAGTTAATTGTGGCCCCTCAGTTTCCACAACACCTCCTCCCAGCGGCTGGCTCCGCTGATCATCTGCTGTCATCATTTGTACAGCCCGCCTTGGCCCATCACCAGATGGTGTTGGGACTCTACGTTCAAGAGATCTTGTCTCTACAAGCAGCTGTTACTCATCATTGGGACCCGTTTGCCGCCTACCAACAATGGCTTCATTCCCTGTTCTCCCTGATATCTGACAATCAGCGTGATTTGGTCACCTCTCAAACACGTTTAGTCAATTCCATTGAGCAAATACGCCAGTCCATCCCTGAGTACGTTAGGGAGCAACTACATGAGTTTCACCAGTTAGAACAACCCTGGCGCACTCAAGTAGACTCCACCCTAAACGCTTATCTCTTGGATTTTGAGCGCCTAGTACAACAGCTCAATGCATTCAGTGTCTATTCCTTTGAGCAATTGCAACAGGTAGCAGACCTTGCCGCCCAAGGTCTAAATGAGCTTGGTGCAGAATTTGATCAAGAAAGAGCTACCACTGCCGCTGCTATAGCCAAGCTTCAGAGTCAGGTGAATGAGCTGTCCTCTCCCAAACCTGATGCTCTGCCTTCTCCTCCTGCTGATGATCTGGTAGAAAGAGAGCAGAGAATCTGGGAAGCCATCCGGGAATTATGTGCTTCCACTTGTAGCCAAGGATGTCCTACTGAAATGCCTCAACCTGACCCCCAGGTTCTTGCGCTGACTGCTCAGGTTGCTGAACTACAGCAGGAAATTGCTGCTTTACGTGAGGTAGTGACAGCTGCTGCTAGTCCACGCGGGGTTAACAAGGAAGATGGATGTTGTCCTGGTTTGGAAGGGGCTCCTCAAATCCACTGCGCTAGGGAGTTGATTGCCCTAACTAATGAGGTGGATCATTTGAAATGAGACCAGACTGAGTTGGACAGAGACATACAGGAGATGAATGAGCTGATTGATCTGGTAAACGACAGGTTTGCCCCTTGCCTATCAGTGGGGCCATTCCTTACTTTGCAACTGGCTGAACTCTCCACGGTTGTCACTACCCAAGGACAATGCCTAGATGTTACTGAATGACAGACCAATCTAGCCAACACTACCAAGACTCTGGCAACCCTTGAAGAAAGTGTTTGACAACTATGGGCTAGACAACCCCCCTCCAAATCTGAAGCTGAGTTCTCCCCGCACATAAATGTACTCAATAACAACAATGGTGGTCAAACTCCTGAGGCACACTTCAAGCCTACGTTTAAGCAAGTGACTGATCCTAAAATCTCGACTATCACAGCCTTCTTAACCATTTACAAGACTGCTTTGAGACAAGCATCAGATGAAGTTAAGAAAGAACATATTCTGACTTGCCTACACCTGACCTGTCAGGAGGTAGTTGTTCCAGAGCTGCCCTCCATCAAGACCTGGGAGGACATGAAACAACTCTTGATTGACAAGTTTGGTGGTGATCTTAGCCTGGAGGTGAAAAAGGATGCTTTCATGCACATATCCTTCAAGCCCAAAGAGACATTAGCTGAAAATGCCGACAGATTTTACATGAAGGGACAACAGTTAATAACAAGCAGACAATTGACGGCGCATGAAGCATATATGGCCTGCAACCAGGCCCTCAAGGTAAATCAACTCCTATGCCTCCATTTCAAGGCCCACAAGGATATGCTGTCCTCCATGAAAAGCATAAAAACACTGCTCCAAGATATGCATCTTACCCATTCTGGGGCAGTTGTTCGGGAAACTTGTGCCACTTCCAACTCTGGCTCCTCTTCTTGCGGCCCTCATATCCTCACTATGAACTCCCAGACTCCTCCTTGACGTCAGGGTTGCCACAACTGTGGTCAGATAGGCTACCACTCTCACGTCTGCACCAATCCGCGGGTTGAAGGAGCTGATCCCAAGGATCAGTCGGGAAAAGAACAGTCAACCTAGAGGCGGAGACACTCTTGGTTAACAATTCTTCCCAGTCTCCTCCTACACCCCCTCCTGCAACTGACTCTGAGCCTGCTGATGATGAAGCACCTCCTATCCTCCTTCTGTTCCATGACATTTCTGACAATTCTGATGTGGATGAATCTGATGTTGAAGACCATGATGCATACAGATATTCTGTTCTTGCCGTCCCTGAGACTATTGCTGTTCCCTACAAGCTACAATCTGGGAAGACTACAACAACCACCAAGCCCTCGTCTGAGGCTAAAGCAGTTGTCTCCCGCCCCTATCTTACTCAGGCAAAACGGTCCCCTGTCTTAGTGGAATCATCAGAGGAAGCTGCTGAAGTTGCAGACGCTGTTTTAAAGAATGTATCTGTCTCACTCCCTCTCCAAACTGTATATAAGGAGTTTCTGGGACTACAATGCATGATTGAGAAATGGGACAAGGAACTAGCTGAGGCACAGGATATCTTGGCTGTTCTGCCATTCTTTGGACGCACCACCACCCAAGTAGAGATATCTATTCAAAAGGTCAAGATCAAAGCTGTCCTGGACACCGGTTCCCCTGTCAATGTTGTTTCTTCTAAACTGATGAAGGAACTTAAGCTGGCCCCTGATATCAACTACCATCAATCCTATGGCACTGCTGGTCTCTCCATGACTTGCGCCATTGGTGCGTACTCTGCCTTACCAATGCAATTTGGTAAACTCCTGTTGGCTGCGCCAGCTGTTGTTCTAGAAAATGAGAGCTATGACCTTTTGGTTGGTACCCAGTTCCTTTGGGAATATAATGGGATCATCAACCTAAAGGATGGCTATCTTTCTATCCTAGGGTACAAAGTCCCTCTGATCTTTGAAGAGCCCATCAAAGTTCCTGGTAAACAGTTGAAGACATGTACTCTGGAGTACCCCACTGGGGTTTTCTACCTAAAATATTGAACCCATTCCACCAACATGAAGTGTCCTCCCATGGCTTGTCCTGCAACTGAGGGAATCCCTCTCATGGCCACGTCTGCTATCACCATCCCCCCAGGCTCTAAGGTTATCCTAGACTCCCAGATATCATATGAACTACCTGAATGGTCTTTCTTAGAGCTGTATTCCCCTCCTTTGCTGGGGCGTAACAAGCCTTACCTTTGTCCTGGAATTCTAGACGTTTCCCACAAGGATCCCGTTCAATTACTAGTTGCCACCTTACTGCGCTTCCCATGACTGTATTCAGAGGACAGGTTGTTGGTTACAGAAAGTTGTTAAATGCTCCTGAAATCTTGTCTCTTCACCCCTTTGGAATGTTTCAAGACTTTAATCTACCCAAAGACAAGCCTCAAGTCCTATCTCTGTTCACTCCCCAGACTTCCCTCAGTTGTCCCCGGTCCAACAGAAAGAGGTGCTTGATTTACTAGACCATTTCTCAGAAATTTTTGTTAAAGATAGTACTGATTATGGGCTAGCTTAAGGTGTGATACATCAGATTGACACAGGAGATGCTCCCCCCTTTTGTGCCAAGCCATACCGCCACAGCCAAGTGGAAGATGTGCAGGTTTCTAAGGAGCTCAAACAACTGCTGGACACTGGACTGCTAGCTCCCTCTCAGAGTCCCTGGGCTTCTCCTCTGCTCATCTTAAAGAAAAAGTAAGGTGAACACCGGATTGTGATGGACTATCAAAGGTTGAATTCTCTAACCAAGAAAGATTCCTATCCCTTACCACGCATTGATGACGCCCTTTGACGCCTTGGAGGTTCTAAGTTTTTCTCTGCCATGGATTTGGCGTCTGGCTACTGGCAAGTTGACCTCTCTCCTGAAGACCGTCAGAAGGCTGCACTCATCACGTCAGAAGGATTGTTTGAACCTACCTGCATGCCAAAAGGGCTCTGTAATTCCCTGGCAACTTTCCAGAGGGCCATGGACTCCATCCTGCGTGACTTGAAGTTGTCGTGTTTCTTAGTCTACCTAGATGATATAACAGTCTTCAGTGCAACTTTCACAGATCACCTAGCCCATCTTAAAGAGGTGTTCATAAAGATCCAAGAAGCTGGCCTCAAGTTAAAGCCTTCTAAATGTGCTTTCTTCAAAGAGCGCCTTGAATTCCTGGGCCATGAAGTAATCCAAACGGGAATTTGTCCAATGACCAAGAAGGTTGAAGCCATCGACAAAATGCTTCGCCCACCAACCTCCAAGAAGTACAAGTCTTTCTGGGCATGATGAGTTACTATAGATAAATCATCCCTGATTTTGCTGATACTAGTGAACCCCTGGTCCAACTATTGCATAATGTCCCTTTCAAATGGACCGCCAGTCAACAGCAAGCCTTTGAGACCCTAAAGCAGAAACTCAAAGAAGCACCCATCTTAGTGTACACTGATTACAATAAGGAATTCATCTTGTACACTGATGCTAGTGACCTTGCTATTGGGGCTATCTTGGCTCAACTTGGCGATGAAGGTGTGAGCCACCCTGTAGCCTATACTTCCCGTGTGCTAAATAAGCATGAAAAGAATTATAGTGTTACAGAGAAGGAATGCCTTGCTGTGCTGCATGCAGTCAAACAATTCTGCCACTACGTGTATGGTACCCATTTTACTGTTGTCACTGACCACGCTTTGCTCAAATGGTTACAACAACTTAAGGAGCCTGAGGAACGCTTAGCCAGATGGGCTCTCCACCTGCAAGGTTATGACTTCACTGTGCTCCATTGCCCCGGGACTCAACATCAGAATGCTAATGGGTTGTCCCAAATGCCCATCCTTGCCCTACATCCTGCTGAGGCAGACTGCCTGTACAAGCTAATTGGCTACCATTCTTCCTGGGAAAGTGAGACAGAAGAGGTTCAACTTGCCTTGTCCAAATTGTCTGAAGATACCCTCATACGCAACAACCAACTCTTCAAGAAGGTGCGGGGTCAATACCTGCCATATGTGCGTCCCAGTCTTTGCCTCTCCTTAGTGTCATAAGCTCATAAAGAAACTGGCCATGGAGGCATTGCCAAGACCTTTGACTGGCTTCAGAAGAATTACTTCTGGGAGAATCTTTGCCTGTTGATCCCAGATGTCATAGCTAGTTGCCATGACTGTCAACTTCAGAGGCCCCAAGCTGCTTCTCACAAGTTCAAATTGGTTCCCCCTCAACACGCATTTCATACTATCAGCATTGATGCTGTAGTTCTCTCCCCCGCTCACGCTCCAGATGCCGCTTTATCCTGATTGCCGTTGACCACTTCAGCAAGTGGGTAGAAGCTCGCCCTACTAAAGACATCACTGCTAAGACTACCGCTGCCTTCCTGCTGCAGGATGTTTTCTACCACCATGACTGTCCTCAAGTGCCTTTACTAGACAACGGGACCAACTTCAATGCCAAACTTGTAACCTCTGTTGTTGAAGCTCTAGGAACTCACCAGTCGTTTTTTGCCCCCTATAATCCCTCCACTAATGGGGCAGTTGAGCGTGCCAACTCGACACTGGTTTCTATCATGAGGAAATTCACCTACTCTGACGCCGCCAATTGGGATCTATACTTACCTGCCAAACTCTTTGCCTATTGTCTGAGCAAGCATCAGGTCACAGGGTACTCCCCCTTTGCCATGTTGTATGGGCATGAAGCCACCACTCTGTCACTCTTGGGGGTTCCCCAACTTTCCTCTGATAAGGCCATGAACCCTGACGACCACATTAAAGACTTAGTCAACCGCATCATTGATATACAGGCCACTGCCTACACCTCCGCATATAAGACTAAGACGCTTGAACTCTCTTCTGACAACGCTGGGCGCTCCTCCTTGCCTGAGTTTGCTGTTGGTGACCATGTCCTATACTATCAACACTGTGTGGGTGGGCGCACGCATAAACTAGACTCCCTATTGATTGGTCCTTTAGAGGTGACTTTCAAACGAGGGTCTGAGTACACTGTAAAGCTCCTCTCCAGTGGTTGCCCTTTTGCCTGTGTACATGCCAAGTTCCTCCGCAAGTATCTCCCCCCAAAGGCCAATCTAGAGGGGGGCAATGTCGTGAATAACAGCATTCACCATGCTTTGATTTTGCCTTTGTTGGGCCATTTTGAAGACAAATATCTTGCTTTCGCTTTTGACTCTTGAAATCAACTGGATTCCGCTTCAGGAAATATGATTGTTTGGTTTCCTGACTCTGCGCAACTCACTTGCCCCACTTATGCTTGTGGCGAGTGATCCTACCATCCTGGTAGTGTTTTGTGGTATTCCTAACCACTATATATTCCATTTCACATTCACCAATAAAAATTAAGTTCTATTCACATTTTTGTCTTTGTGTCTTCTGTACTTCCGCGCCTCTCTCTAGCCAGGCCTAGTAGAGATTATTCATCCAGGGCTGCAAGGTAAACGCTATTGCCTTCCCTGTCATCTAACCAAGACTTAGTACAAATCCAATTCTAAGGTTAGGATTCCCCGTTGTGTGTCTGTGCCGCTCTCAGAACACAGCAGGAGCGCTCTTTCAGGCACTATACAGTCCCCCATAAGGACAGACTCTGGCAGATGTTATGATCCATGAAGGAGATGCTAGCATTCTAGTGGGAAAGGTTCTGGAGGATTTTTGCAGGACTCCAATCTAGTTATAAGGCACTGGAAGTAAAAACACTTTTACTTGAAAAATGGCACCCCAACCCAGATGATCCCTGAATTATATCCAGGGCACACTATGTCACCTCCCTGGAGCAGGAGTGCCACAGCCACCCTATGGATTCAAAGTACCCAGCACAATTTAAACAATTTAGTTACCCTCAGAAACTCTGGTCAAAATAAGTTGACCTTTAGTTACAGAGATAGCTTCCAAATTTATGTTTGTCGTAGATCTGCTAGCAATGTGAACTGTCTGGACCCAAAACAAGCCTTCTCAGGGATTAAGAAGTATCAGATCAGAGGGATGTGTAAGCAAAGTTGTGCGCTTGCACAGTTACCAAATTGGGGTAACAAATCAGGGTTCATTGATTGACACTGCTATTCTCTAAAGCTCAGAATCAATGCCCTGGGGTCGCTTGTACCAGGAGGCACCCAGAAAAAACGTTAATAAACTGTCAGAAACTTTATAATTGGTCAACCTTCTCAGAAGTTGGGGGCTTTGGCTCCCAAAATTCATCAAAAAGACCACAATGTCTGGGACAAGCTCCAGGGCTTAAGAATTATGTGCTGCTTCCCCTGAGCAACCACCAGATGATAATGTTGCAACCAAGATCCAAACCTTGCCTGCTAACGTATCTTATAATACACAGGGGGCGCTCAATGAGTTGCCCCTTGACGTATCTAACGTTATGGATGAATCTGATGGCAATGTCAAATGGCGGGCACTTCATCCTAATTAGGAGTGTTGCCAATTCAACCTGCTGATCCCTGCACGAGTTATTACTTGGCTCCAAACCCTACATGAAACTCCCCACTATGCCACCCCCTTGTGGCTTTGTGGCTTCCCCATTTAGTATATTAATCACAATATCCTACAATAAACGACACCTTATTCTTATTATTATGTCTTTTCCTATTGGACTGTTGTCTTCCCCAATTCCAAGTACTGAACCCTCACAGGTTCAGTTGCAACAGTGGTAGCAGAAGTAGGTTACAACCTATTTTAAAAACAAAATTCCCCCCAAGAAAGGACAGAGTACGGGCCGCATGGCTACTCCACAATAAGAGACGTTCCTTCCAATCCCCAAGGGGGACATTCCCAAAGGTTATTTCATCTATCAAGATCAGCTAGTTCTTACCAGTGTATACAATTGGCTCTGCCTCGGGCAGCGTGACGCTAGCGTCACCCCGCCACAGTTGGATCTGTCACAATGCATGCTCAACCTCCAACTAGAGTCCTTCACTGGCGGTGTCAAAGGAGCTTACATTGTCAGTTGGCTCCAGTCCACCAAAACGCGCCTTTGTATCTGTCAGGTTCCTGAGTCTATGTGGGTTGCCACCGCATCTGGCCGCCTTACAGGATCCGCCACTGTGTGGTTCATCAACTGGGCCAGCCAGGAGTTTGATGTCACCTGGGCAACATTTTGAGACACTGCCAAATCCCATTACAATGAAACCTTCTCTCCCATTGTCTTAGGGACTCCCCTCTTAGCCATCAAACAGACTGGTTCCGTCCCTGAGTATCTTGCTACTTGGCAACAAGCCCTTGCTGCCGCCCCTGAAGCAGTGAAGATGGGAACGCCATGCTGCTCACTCTCATTGTTAATGGGTTAAAACCCCATATTTGCAAGTGGGTTCCCGTTGGCTGCTGCACCTCTATTAACAACTGCTATAAAGCCATTGTAGAGGCCAATAACCAGGCTTCAATGGGCTTCCGCTGCACCAACAATGCTCCATCCCAACCACGTCCTGCACCTAACAATGGCCAAGGTCAAGTGGACCGTCGCCAACCTCACCAACTAGAAAGTGCAACTAAACACCCCCACAAGGGGGAGCTCCAGCTAGCGCTAATTGGGGACCAGGGAAAAGCCTGGGGGTTGTAACAACGAGAGGCCTTACAACCCCAACTGACCCGCCCTCTCAGCCCTTGCTTGCAAAGAACTCCCACAACTACAATCTTCACGAGGTTGAAACCCTAGACGTCTTTCAGGCCCATAGCAACGACCCCGTGTTGCAAGCCGCTCATTCTGCAAATAAAGTAACACACTTGTCCTATCCCTTACGTTTCTGTGGGAACACCCACAAGTTACTGGTAGATAGCAGGGCTGATCACACCATGGTAGATCAGGTGTTTGCTGACTTCCAGCAGTTAGACCGAGTACCCAGCAGATTCAAAGCAGTTTGCGTAGCTGACTCCCGCAGAGTTGCCATCACCCACAAGACGGTACCCTTCTCCGTAATAATGGGGAACATCCAGGTTAAGCTCTCTGGGCCAATCATGGCAGGCCTCAGCCACAATGTAATTGCTGGCCTCAACTGGCTCCGGCATAACCACCCTTACATTGACTGGGATACCTCTGTCATCACCCTCAATAGAAATGGGGTGGGTTTTCAGATTTACCCCATGGAAATGAACAAACTACTACATGACACTGTGTTTGTCAGAATGACAGAAACAGGCTCATATGATTTCAAGGGGGGAGACTAGACTTTAATCAATGTTCAGTTGAAGTTATTTGTGCAGAACCATCTGCAGTCCCTCCCTTGTCAACATCACCACCACCAGCGCTAGCTGCACTCCTTGAGGAGTACAAGGACGTATTCAGTGAAACACTCAAACAACTCCCTCCACCCTGGGAGATCCAGCACGCTGTACAACTTCAAGGATTGTTACCTAAAGCACAGCCATTATACCGTCTCACACCAAAGGAAGATGAAACCCTCCACCAGCACCTTATGGACGCGCTTAATAAGGGTATCATTTGCCCCTTGCTCTCTCCATACGTGGCGGCGGTCTTCTTTGTAGCCAAGAAGGACGGGTCCCTTCACCTGGTCACAGACTACCACGCCCTAAATGAGGTGACAGTTAAAAATAAATACCCCCTGCCGCTAATTGACAACCTGTTTGATACACTCGCTGGCGCAAAGGTCTTTAGCAAGATCAATCTCACTGCGGGGTACAACCAGGTCCGCATTGCACCAGGGGATGAGGCAAAAACTGCCTTCCGCACACGCTACGGGTTGTTTGAGTGTCGTGTCATGAACTTTGGAATGACCAACACTCCCTCCACCTTCATCATGTTGATGAACAAAGCATTTGAGGAACTGATTGGGAAATGTGTGGTTGTGTACCTTGACAACATTATTGTTTTCAGTCAAGATCAAACCACACACCTCCAACACCTCTGTGCTGTCCTCAACACCCTTTGGGAAAACCAGCTAAAAGCTAAACCCTCCAAATGTGAGTTTCTCAAGTTGGAGTTGTTATTCCTTGGGCACATCATCTCTGGCCAAGGGATACAGACCAACCCTGCCAAAATCAAGGCAATCACTAGCATGCCACCCCCCACTGATGTGGGCCAGGTGCGGACATTCTTGGGCATGGTTGCCTATGTACGCAAGTTCATCCCCTTTTGCGGGGAACTAATTGCACCTCTCACCGAGCTCCTCAATACCAAACAGCGCTTCCATTGGACCCCCGCCAGAGATCAAGCTTTTGAGACTTTGAAGCAAAGGCTCACAACAGCAACTGTACTGCAGTTTCCCAACCAAAACCGACAGTACAAACTCGAGACAGAAACCTCTGACAGGGCCATAGGGGGCGTGCTAAGACTAGAAACTGATGATGATGTATTCCTCCCCGTAGCATATGAATGCAGGAAGCTCACTGACTTGGAACAATGTTATCCCATCCACAACAAGGAGCTGGCAGCCATTGTACACTGCGTTGAGAAGTGGTGTTGTTACTTGGAAGGTGCGACCTTCCCACCCTGCGTTCTGATGGACCAAAAGTCACTCCAGTACTTCAACAAGCAGTCCCATTTGACACGCCACCAAGCAGGATGGGTTGAACGTCTATCCCCCTATAAATTACGCATCAAATATAAGCCTGGAAAGGAACTCATCACAGCTGACGCTCTTTCACGGCTCTATGTAGCGTCCATCACTGGGGACGACGGTCTGGACCCAGACTGGCCCATGCTCTACCTGCGCCCTGAGGCAACCCGCTACAAGGGCCTTAACTTGGTCACCATCTCCAAGCTGAAGGACAATGAAAGTCAGTTCACCATCAATGCTGGGAACGTCTGCTGCCAGGCAGAGACAGGTGAGAAGACGCCTTACATTCCCATCACACAACAAGGAGACACCATCTTGCACTACCACCAAACCTTGGGTCACATCAGAGGGCGTAACCTCTTTGAGATCATGAAACGTAAGGTTTGGTGGCTGCGCATGCGCCAAGACATCTTGGACCTCCTCAAGACGTGCGTGTTGTGTGAAAAGAATACGTCCAAACCTGCACCTCCCAAGTCTGTCCTACCCATCAAGGCTATGGAACCCTTTGAAAAGTGAGCCCTTGACATTGTGAGACCGCTTCCCGAAGATAGACTGGGTAAGAAGTATATTATCACCGCTATCAACTACTTCACGCGTTGGTCAGTGGCCTGGGCCACAACCAACCACACCACCACCACCGTAACCTGCTTTATTGGCAAGGAAATTGTGGCTCGCTTTGGGCGACCCAAACGTCTCATCACAGATGGCAGGCCCAAACTTGTTGGACACGTCGTGAAGGCATACTGCGTCAAGAACGCGCTCTAACATATAGTCACAACCCCCTACCATCCACAAGCCAACAGACACGTGGAACAGTTAAACGGCTCCCTGGTTCAACTGATTGCCAAGCTCTCACAAGAGCACCCTAACACTGCATGGACTGAACATCTTCCCACTGCCCTACTGATCCTGCGAGCAAGAATCAACAGGGGCACTGGGTTCAGCCCTAACACCCTGGCCTTTGGAACACCTGACGGTCTGACAGGGGTTGAACAGGGAAAACTATGGTCCAAGGTTCCCAACAAGCCCCCCTTGGTGCCAACTCCCTCCCTAGACCAATGGCATGCCAAAGCCCAGGAGATTGAACACAAGCGGATCACAGGGTAGACAAAACACCTTGAAGCTAGATACACCATAGGTGACCCTGTCTACACCCTCTTTCCCAATTCTGCCAAATTAGGACCCAACCACTTAGGGCCCTTCAAGATAGCCGCTGTCTATGACAATCATACCTATCAGCTCAAATATGCCCAAGGAAACACCAAAAAACTTCACCACAATTGCTTACGTCCCTGCCGTACCATCCCCACACAAAGGTTGTTTGTGCGGACCTTCCCAGACCTTCCGCAGACTCCAGTCCTGGTGTCTGACAATGGGCAGGTAGCAAGGGGGTGTTGCAACTGAGATTTGAACCTCACCTGCTAAGGTATCTTATGATACACAGGGGGCACTTGATGAGTTGCCCCTTGACGTATATAACATTATGAATGAATCTGATGGCAATGTTGAATGGCGGGCACTTCATCCTAATTAGGAGCGTTGCCAATTTGACCTGCTGATCCCTGCACGAGTTATTCCTTGGCTCCAAACCCTACATGGAACTCCCCACTATGCCACCCCCTTGTGGCCTTGTGGCTTCCCCATTTAGTATATTAATCACAATATCCTACAATAAACGACACCTTATTCTTATTATTCTGTCCTTTATATTGGACTGTTGTCTTCCCCAATTTCAAGTACTGAACCCTCATTGGTTCAGTTGCAACAATAACCACGCCAGGAAAGGATGGTAGGTGACCAGCCAGCCAATCAGGATATCTTACCTAACTAAAAGCCAATTCCCCAGCAGCATTGTTGAGCAACTTGGGTTATTTTGGTATGTTCAAAGCTACAGATAGATGCTAGCCTTGCCAATGTACTCTACCGGTCTTATGCAAAGAGCACTATAGATTGCAGCAGAATAGAACTTTGAAGATAATTACGTTTATTGGGACTGGAGCACAATCTAGTCATAGGCTGCAATTTATTTAGGTGTAACTAAGAACTTGTTTTTGTCCTTTCAGGTGTCTGTATCTGTATATACTGCAACAACCCTTGTTCTTGTCCGTTCAGAAAGTTCTTTGGCTACCTTCACAATTGGTCTATTTTTGCTGGCTACGCCTATCCTGATTGGCTGTCCTTAGCACATGTGCGGCTACTGTCCTTTAAAAGGCGCACATGGCACCTCAGCTACAGCCTACGCTCTTCTTGAGCTAGCCTACTGGCAAATATCAATTGGCTGTATCTTTACCCGCCTATTGTGACACTAGGAAACTATGCTGTATTCAGTTGACGCTTAGAAATAGTCCCAGCTCTATCCTCCTACTTTGGAAGAAAGAATTTTGGTATTCCTATTCCCCCCTGTAGGGTTTAATCAGTGATTCTTTTCTGGATGGCAACCCTTCTGTGTATAAATACAGCGGTTTGAGTTGGGGATCAGACACCGTATATTGGCTGACTCGATCTGATATTGACCCAAGGATTATCCGCTGTGTAATAGTGACCAAACTGATAAGGTTCCAATTATCTGCCGTGCAATGCCAATGTGAACTGGGTATTAATAGCCTTTTGCAAATCATTTGTGTGATATAAACATATACACCTTTCAGGCTGGGTGGGGCTGAGTTGATATAACATCTGGTGGGAAGGAAAGAGAGATAAGCAACTGGTGATCTATTGATTACACACCGTGTAATCAGTGATAATTAATATATTGGCTGACAATTATATGCCATATAATAGTCATATCAATTATAATACGCTAGTGATTATAAAATTTATAATTACTCACTTAATAAAATGATAGTCTAGTGATAATACAGTGTGTAACCAATAAGATCTGCGTGTGATGATTTGCCTGATCATTGTGGTCAATCAGCCTAATCTCACAAGCATATAACTGGGGAAGTTAGAAATCTCTTCCATGCCAACATTTCTAAATAAACACCTGATATTTAATGCAATCTGAACATTTATACTTTTCAGGAGTTTATTATATCATCACAAATCTTATAATGTTATTACTGTCAAACAGAGAGTACCTGTAGCTCCAACACCAGCGCCGGGAGACTTACTGACTTCTTGCTGCTTCCGGCCAACCAACATCTGCCCCTGATTATTCCTCCAGAGCACTGGACCAGGAGATAGATCCTGCTTCTGTTCCCATTCTCCTTCCAGGGTATGACCCAAATCAGCTAACTTGTCCCCCCAAGCCAGCCCATGAGCACCATCCCAGAAGAACTTCCTGCTATCTGCTGGGCCTTCAGGCCAGGAACTTCCCTTGACCAGATGATCCCCTGAGATCAACCTGGTCCATGATACAAATAGCTAAGGCAATCTATAAATAACTTAATTTAAGGTTAACTTAGGTCTTGTGTGTGCATATCCTATGAATATGATGGATCTGTTAAATCAAATTGGCTTCTGGATGTTAGGATACATTGACTGAAAAATTACATAACTAAGGGCTGGGTTCAGGAAATTCTGGCCTTACCCAAAATGATTAACCGTACATCAACCAATATGCAAAAAATATCACTCATCCCTTTCTTCTCTGGGCTGTAAAGGTTGCCACATATGGTAAGAGAGTGGATGCTTGCCTTGCTCCAACCCCCAGAATACGGCACTGTCTTACCAGCAAAAGTGTGGGTGCTGATAGCAGCCCTGTAGCTACCCTGCATCCCCAACCCTGTATAACTTCCCTCCCCTTCTCAGATAGAAGATATAGCTTTACATGTGTGATTTTACGTTGCCCAACTTAGCTGTTACCCTTAGTTAAAAGATAAAAGCTTAAGGGTTGGTCATCAGTAGTACTAACCCAGGTTTAGGCCAGGAAATTGTACTCTACAACCAAGCTAAAGATGACAATCCCAAAGATGTCCTCAGGGCCCCCACATTACAGTCACTCAGTTGGGTTGTGATATCCTGTAGTGATCCGGCGATAGGTAAGTTGTTGGAGATGTTGGCTCAGGGATTGATTAGTTATCAAGCTAGGGGTCAGGTTTTGAGCTCACCCAAGTAGAACCCTGGTTGATACCAGCCTCAAGGAGGTGCTTGCTGACCTCTTGAGTCCTACGTTTTTGGGGGATATGGCTGGTACTGAGTTCAGTGCCATGCAATCATACCAGGTTAGAACATTCCCTTTGCTTTTACCAAAGAATCTGTCTATGCTGATGAACTTGGTGGAAGCAAGTTTCTTTATGGAAGGTGAAGCAGCAGGGTTCAGGGTATGCCTGTGCTGGATGATTGTATCCCATGGTTTAGCCATGACATATCCATAAACACAGTATGCTGGGTGGAAGGTGTCCTTCCAGGTATCTGTAAAGGTTGCTTGGTTAAGGACTTGTATAATGGTGAGAGGTATGGTTGTATTTGGTATTCTTCTTCAGGTGTGGTAGAGCAAGCTGGTACCAGTGATGATGAGGCAACCCACAGAGGGAAGCAAGTGATAGATGAGAGAAGAATATTCTTATTGAGAGACAGGGTTGTCTTCTTAAGCTAGATATACTGTGGCTTGAACCTGCTAGTGTTCAAGGACCAAGTATGGGGGGAAAGATAGTGTGGTGAATTAACATGTATTTTTATACTTTAATAGCAAACAGGAGGATGACCAAATGAAAGGTGAGAGGTAAAGAACCCACTCCTTCAACAATTCATTTAACCACGTAGGCATTAAAGGGATTTAACCTGCTACTGGACCCTTTGGTGCAACAAAAGGTGGGATCAGTAATAAGATGATCTGAAATGATAAATATATGGTGATTTTATTAGAAAATTGTATACCTCATGCTGCCGTGCTTATAGATCAGGCTCCACCCCTATCTTTATATAAAAGATGTAAGTATTCCTTGGGGTCGAACATCAAAAGTTCCAGAACTTTCATGGCTTTTTCTAAGCAGACGTTTATTTTAAAGTTTTATAGCATCTCTTATGAACCATGGTTGGTTAGTCGGGAATGGGGGTTGATCCCAGTTCATGCAGGGTTGGCAACCAAGTTGTTTCTGGGTGGGGATGCAAGTCCTTTCGTTATTGGGATGAAGCCGTGTTCGACATGGAGTTTAGTTATGCTTGTTGGTTCATGAGCTGCTTAGATTCAAGTGGAATGGCAAGCTTGGCGGGTCCTTGAGGAATCAACATCCTTAAAATATGTGGGTGTGATCTTTCAGGAGGGCTGCTGTGTGGAGGACCAAGTTTCAAGGCAGGGTGGGAATAAAGATCTAAATTAAAGGCGGGATTTGATTGGATGGGCGTGGATCAAAACGTCGATTTCGGGGATTGGTGGATCTAGTTTGATTGACAGATGCTGGCCTCAACCCCTGATGATTGTCTTTTATGCCGTTAAATGCGGTTGGTGATGGGGATGCAGTGTCGCATAATTGAGGTGATTGTACTTAAGGAGGGGTTTGGTTGAATACGAGTAAATGGTGGTGTCTTTGAAGGATGGTAGCGTTTTTTATTTGAGTTTGAAACATGTGATGTTGGTTTGTTTAGAAAAATACCGTTGCTTGTGAAAGGTTCAAACTGATAGCCAATTTGTTTACAGCAAGGCATGAGGTAAGTTATGGCTACCTGTTATTGATCTATGTTTAATACTGGGGAGTGGTATTTGGGTTGAAGTGTTGTGACGTAATGGAAGGATGGCTTCAGGGAAATGTCGTTGCCAGTGTGATGGCTCAAAGGCGGTATCATTTCGTTGTATGTTGTTTCAAAATACTTCAAAGGTTTCACTTAAAAAGCAGGTAACCTTCCCTAAACGTATATAGCATGTTTCAAGCTGTGTTTTCGATGGATTCTATTTGAAGGTACCTGTCTAAAAGGATATATAGCTAAAGATGACGTCATATTCATTCTAAAGTACCAGCGAAGGGTTTCCATAATTTTATTCAATGGATCTGGGTTTAGTTTAGCATTTATATCTGCTGCGGGGAAAGTGGGAATCCTAATTAATTAATGGAGCAAGTATCAACCCTTTACAATTGCCAGTGTTCTAAGGAGTCAAGGTTCATACGGGGGATTAAGGGAAATGGGGCATTGAAAAATATATGCGTTGATTAAAGGCAATGAGGGATGTGCGTCAATTAATTCACCGTGAGTTTCGGCATGGAGCGTGCAGAATATGGGATGGTGACGGGCGGAATGATGTCAGTGTTATGTGCAGGCTTTGGTTTGAATGCTTCTTTCCGAACCCCAAACAACTCAAAGCTTACCGGATTGCGATTGGGCTGTAAGGGGTCGACTCGAATGGTGATTGGGCAGGGGATTGTTTCGGGTGGTGAGTTGGCAGTTATTAACGATGGGGAGGGAGAGGAGAGGCAGGGTTTTACTAAAGTTTGAGTGGTTGCCAGTAGTTGACAACAAAGTGGTATGCAGTTGTAAGGACGCACCGAGTACTTACAGCAGGTGGGCAATACCCGTTTCCCTTTTGATTAAATCTTTGTTCAGATTAGACTAGAGGACCATGGCTTCCAGGGAAATGCAAGCAACATCGCCGTCGGAAGGCATGCCGACTTCACCTCTCCAGAACGAGGACGAGAGCGAGTACTCTGAAGTCGCCAGCCTCTCCCAGGGCTATAACCGCCCCCGCACCACCGAACCCTCATCGATGGTATCAACCTTTGACATTGACTTGTCACGCACGCTGCACGTCGCTAGCACTGACGAAGGCCGCTACTTCCAATACGCCCCCTCCTCGGAATCCCTCCTAGCCAAGCTAGAGAACCGCAAGTTTAGCAAATCAAGGTCCTCCTCCGTAATCAACTCCAACTCTTGGGCCTCTAGTATCAACAACATGCCGTCCATCGATATCCCTGACCCCGCCCACGAGCCCCCATACCCTGCCTGGGCCCTGGACAATGGCGCCCCCCTGTCCACCGAAGATATCTACAATATTTTCATCAACATCAGGAAATGCTTTGGTTTCCAAAGGGGAAACATGGAGAACATGTATGAAGCCATGATGAACCTTCTGGACTCCCGCGCTTCCCGCATGAGCTGCTCGATGGCCTTGACTACGCTCCATGCTGACTACATTGGGGGCGAATACGCCAACTTCCGCAAGTGGCTCTTTTGCACTGGCCTGTATGACGACGACCCCATCCCCCCTGACATCGCCGGACCTGGAGGAGGATCCCGCCGCCGAGGGCACCAAGCACATCTCCAACCGGTGGCGCCGCCGCATGGAAAAGATCCCCTGTGAAACCAAGGCCACCCAGATAGCCATTTATCTGCTGGTCTGGGGCGAGGGCCTGACCCTGCGCTACACGCCAGAGTGCCTATGCTTTATCTTCAAGCTATGCTTGGATCACTTCTTTTCTCAAAGCCACTTGCTGCAACCGGCCCCCGAGGGCGACTTCCTGAAGCGGGTGGTGACCCCACTGTACAACTACATACGAGATCAGGGCTACGAGGTGATTGACGGCCGGTACTTCAAGCGGGAGCGAGACCATAGCGATACAATTGGCTACGATGACGTCAATGAGTTCTTTTGGTCCCGCAGTCACATAAACCGCATCACCCTTGTTGACAAGCAGACACGCCTAATGAAGCTGCCGCTTGGTGAGCGCTACTCCCATCTAGGAGAGGTAGCCTGGAAGCGCTCCTTCTGTAAGACATACAAGGAGCGGAGGACGGCAATGCATCTCCTGACCAACTTTAGCCGCATCTGGGTTTTCCATCTGGTGGTGTTCTATTACTACTTGGTATACAATGCCGAGTTCCTTTACCAGCAGTACACGGACACGTCCAAGCGCCCAATAGTGCTGGACTCGCGTGACTACCCCGCCATGCTCTCTTTGATCGCCATGGGGGGAGGTCTTGGCTGCTTAATTGTGATCGTCTCCAGCATCTGTGAGCTGATGTTCCTGCCTTCCTCCTTTGTAGCCTCTCGCAAGATTACCTTTCGCATCATCTGCCTCGTCGTGCTGCTTGTGCTATGCTGTGGGCCATTTGTGTATATCCAGTTCTTCAACCGAAGCAGCGCTGCATCCCAGGCTCTAGCCATCATCCAGCTGGTCATCTCCGTGTTGACTACCGTAACCCTGTCGGTGGTGCCATCCAACTCGCTCTTCACCTACAACGGCAAGGACGAGGAGCATGGCGGAGCAGCTGGGTTGACCCACCGCTCGTTTACAGCAAACTACCCTGCTTTGGAGCGCAAGGACCGCGCCCTGTCGTTGGGGCTGTGGGGGCTGATCATCATGTGCAAGCTGGTGGAGTCGTACTTCTTTATTGCGCTGTCGTTCAAGGATATGTTCCGAGCGATGCTGGATGTTGATACCTCCTCTTGCCGCGATGCCATCTTTGGGCGGCTGATCTGTTCAAGGATGGGGTACATTGCCCTTGGGGTGATGACGCTGCTGGACCTGATCCTGTTTTTCCTCGATACCTACTTCTGGTACGTTGTCTGGAATTCCATCTTCAGCGTTGCCTACTCCTTTTACATGGGCATATCCATCCTATCGCCTTGGCGCAACATCTTCTCGCGCCTACCCAAGCGCATCCACGCCAAGGTGCTAGCCACCGCCGACATGGACGTCAAGTATAAGCCAAAGTTCCTCACCTCCCAGATTTGGAACTCCATCGTCATTTCCATGTACCGTGACCACCTGCTGTCGATTGACCACCTGCAGCGACTCTTGTACCAGCAGGTCCCCAGCGAGCAGGAAGGCAAGCGCACCCTAAAGCCCCCCACCTTCTTCGTTGCCCAGGAAGATCAATCCATGAATGCCGAGTTTTTCCCTGCCGGCAGCGAAGCCGAACGCCGCATCTCATTCTTTGCCCAGTCCCTGTCCACCGTGATCCCTGAGCCGGTGTCGATTGAGAGCATGCCGTCATTCTCCGTGTTTACACCCCACTATGGCGAGAAGATTCTCCTGTCCCTGCGGGAGATCATCCGCGAGGACAGCCAGAATGCCCGTGTCACGCTGCTGGAGTATCTCAAGTCCCTGCACCACATCGAGTGGTGTAACTTTGTTAAGGACACCAAGACCTTGGAGCAGGAGAATGCGCTGTATCCTGAGGATGACATGCTGCCTTCCAGCTCAGATCGCCTAAGTGAGAAGTCCCACAACGATGACCTTCCCCTGTACTGCATTGGGTTCAAGTCGGCCTCGCCTGAGTACATCCTCCGGACCCGCATCTGGGCCAGCCTGCGCTCCCAGACCCTGTACCGCACCATCTCGGGCTTCATGAACTATGCCCGGGCTCTCAAGACCCTGTACCGCGTAGAGAACCCTGAGATGGTCCGAACCTACACCAACCACCCAGAAATGCTGCAGCGCAAGATTGACAACATGATCCAGCGCAAATTCCGCTTCGTCATCGCCATGCAGCGCTACACCAGCTTCAACGATTCTGAACGGGAGGATGTCGACTTCCTCCTCAAGGCCTACCCCACCCTGCAGATCGCTTACTTGGCTGAAGAGAACGAGGGCGAAGACACCCGCTACTTCAGCTGCCTCATCGACGGCTTCTGCCCCATCCTGGATGACGGGAGCCGCGAGCCCCGCTTCAAGATTGAGCTCCCTGGCCACCCCATCCTAGGCGATGGGAAATCTGACAACCAGAACCAGTCCATCATCTTCACCCGGGGAGAGTATATGCAGCTGATCGACGCCAACCAAGACCACTACCTCGAGGAGGCCATGAAGGTGCGCAGCATGCTGGCCGAATTTGAAGGCTTCACTGTCGATACCAACGTCTCCCCCTACTCCAGCATCGCAGCAGATCATTTCAAACCCCCAGTGGCAATTGTTGGCGCTCGCGAGTACATCTTCAGCGAAAACATTGGAGTCCTGGGAGACGTGGCGGCGGGTAAAGAGCAGACGTTTGGCACAATGACCCAGCGCATCATGGCCAAGGTGGGCGGCAAGCTGCACTATGGCCACCCCGACTTTCTCAACTCCATCTTCATGACGACTCGCGGTGGTATCAGCAAGGCCCAGAAGGGGCTCCACCTCAACGAAGATATCTTTGCTGGCATGAACGCCTTCCAAAGGGGTGGGCGCATCAAGCATACCGAGTATTACCAGTGTGGCAAAGGGCGCGACATGGGCTTCTCGTCAGTGTTGAGCTTCAATACCAAGATCGGCACCGGCATGGGGGAGCAGATGCTGTCCCGGGAGCAGTACTACCTCGGAACTCAGCTTCCCCTTGATCGCTTTCTCACGTTCTACTTTGCCCACCCCGGGTTCCACGTCAACAATGTGATGATCATGCTGGCAACCCAGCTGATCGTCGTGGCCCTGCTCTTCATATCCGCCCTCAGCATCACGGTTACGCCGCTGTGCCTAAAGTCGGATGATCCTGAGGCCACCCCCACCCCCGAGGGCTGCTTCAATCTAAGGCCCATCATAAGCTGGATTGTATCCACCATAATCTCCATCTTTATCGTGTTTGGCATCTCGTATCTCCCGCTCTTTCTGCAGGTCTTCACCGAGCAGGGCTTTACCCGCACAGTTGTGCGCCTTGGGAAGCACTTTGCATCGCTTTCGCCAATCTTTGAGATCTTTGTCAACCAGATCTACGCCACCAGCCTGCTCAACAACCTAAGCTATGGTGGTGCCACTTACATCGCCACTGGGCGTGGGTTTGCAACAACCCGGACCCCGTTTGCTACGCTGTATTCACGCTTTGCAAGCTCCAGCATCTACACTGGGGTTCGCCTCCTCTTTATGCTCCTGTTTGTCAGCATCGCCATGTGGGTTCCGCACTACATCTACTTCTGGGTCGTTGCCCTCTCGCTGTGCTTGGCACCCTTCCTGTTTAATCCCCATCAGTTCTCTCGGGTGGAGTTCATTCTGGACTATGCCGACTTCCTGCGCTGGCTTTCGGCCGGCAACGTCGATCCCAACAAGCACTCCTGGGTTGCCCACTGCCGGCTTATCCGGACGCGCATCACAGGCTTCCGCCGCACCAAGCTGGGCCAGGCCACCGCCAACCAAGTCCACCTGCCCCGCGCCCACACCACCGCCATCTTCATCCCTCAGGTCCTGTTCCCAATCATCACCGCAATGGTCATGGTGCTGATCTACTCCTTCATCGGAAGCATGGAGGGCCACCGCCACGGGGTTGCCCGGGCCATGCTGTTTGCCCTGGGCCCAGTTGCGCTCAATGCAGCTATCCTGCTCCTGCTGTTCCCGGTCTCCTTCTTCATTGGGCCCATCCTGAACATCTGCTTCAAGGAGTTTGGTTCGCTGGTCGCCACCATTGCCCATGGCTGGGCAGTCATCAACTTGGTCGCCTTCTTCCTGCTGCTGCTGCTGCTGGAGAAGTGGAACATATCCTACACCATCCTGGGGGTTCTGGCGGGGACATCCATCCAGCGGGCCCTCTTCCAGATCATCACCGCCCTGATCCTGACCCGTGAATCCCACAACGAGAGCACCAACATTGCCTGGTGGTCAGGGAAGTGGCTCGGCCATGGGCTTGGGGTGTCGGTCATGTACCAGCCCTTCCGGGAGTTCTTCTGCAAGGTGATTGAGCTCTCCCTCTTCTCGGCAGACTTTGTCCTTGGCCACTTCCTGCTCCTGATGCTGTTCCCCCTGACGCTGATCCCGCTGATTGACCAGTGGCACACGACGATGCTGTTCTGGCTGCGGCCGTCCAAGCAGATGCGGACCCCCATCTACTCGATCAAGCAGAACCGCCGGCGCCGCCGGCACTACGTTACGTACCTAATCCTGTTCCTGGCCATCCAGATGATCCTGCTAAGCCTGTTTGTCGCCCCCTCCATCGCCGGGAAGTACGTCAAGTTCAACCTGGCGAGCATCGACTTTGTAAAAAGGCAACTTATCTAATCATCCCAGCGACGCCACCCCTTTATTAAAACTCTTGCTTTGGCGACCTATCAGCCCTCGCTTCGACCTCATCTCCTTCCTTGTACCATTTTCAAGAAATATATCCCTCACCAATCAATAAACCTTCTTGCAAAACCTAAAACTCACCATATCAGCATCTCCTGCCAGCCGAAGATTTCATATCAAACTTATCAACCAAAAGATTTAGAGAATCCCACCCACCATAAATACACTACCCTGTCAAATTTAATCCAACAACGTTAAAATGATAAGTGATTAAATCTACTTGATTCACTAACAAATCCCTCTCCAAAGATCAATACATTTGCTCACTAAATCCCACCAAGGTTCCCTTCACCAGTCAGCAAAGATGATATAAATCTTCCCAACCCCAACTAGGATTGATATATAAAAGGCAGTATCTACAGTTCTACCCATCAAAGAGATTCTCCAACCCCATCTAAATCACCTGTCACCCTGGGTAAACCCTTTAACCCTCAGCCAGCACCATCAACCCATAACTGTACCAGAGTACCTTCCCAAGCTACCAAATTTACCACCCAGACTCTTTTTATATAGGGAAGTCAGATGAGACCCTTATTTAACCTATTAACCCTAAATCCACCAATAGATCTATACAGTACCAGGTCAACTTGACTGACCTTGGTTCCATATAAGGTAATCCAATAATCCAAGAGAAACAATAGACCAGGTTTAGAATTAAGGGATCTGTATAGGGAAGATGGATCACCTAGACCATAAATACCTGAATATTAATACCATGAGATAGGGTGTATTTGCCAAAAGATGGAGCAGGGCTCAGCAACCTTCTGGGCATGCGGTTTGTACAATATATCCCCACCTGAAAGAACAGGTCTTGGACCATCTATGGAGATATAGTTACCCCATGCTCACCATGTCAGTAAGGAAACAATGCGAGACCAGCATGAGTTGGCGATACCATTACCTCCTACGTGCTGTGAGATACAGTGATAGCTGGGCTGGTGGGATTCATGGTGGCACCCCCCTGCATCAGATCGGCATGCATTATCCTTGAACCCCTGGCTTGCCATGGGCTAGGGTTGGGATGGGCACCAAAATCTACACAATTGGTTTTGTGACTTTTTCAGTTAAGCACAATTCATTTTGTGACCTTCATGTCACATCACAATCCATGCAGATTGGTTTTGTGTTTTTAGGGAGCAGTACACAACTTCAACTGCCACATTTTGTGCCCTGCTCCAAAAGTCACAAAACAAATCTGCATGAATTGTGATGCAACCAAGCACAATCTCATGTGAGTTTGTGTTGTGTCCAATCATAAGTGTGCAAGCTATTCCTTTCAATTGAAGTAGATATTGTCAAAACTGCAGGCTCAACCTGCCAGCAAGGTTCCAACCAAGCAGGTTCATGACCGGCAATCCAATTACCCGGTCACCTGAAGCCAGACTAGGAATTCAACTTGAAAAACAAATCCAACAACATGAACAGATGCTGATCCTTTACAGCAGATACCTCAATTTGGTGCTTGACTCATTATCAGGATCAAGCCACTCCCTTCTCCCATCCAGCCGTGTGATCACCAATCTTGTTCCTACTATCCTTGATTCACATGAACTATATAATCACTATCTCTCATTAAAGATTATTATCTAGTTTCTAAATGTTTTCCCTGTGTAACTCTGCTAAAACAGCACAGTTACGACATTGGTAGTACAGGTAGGTTCTCCATCCTACCTTATCTTGAAAAATTCCGCCTGTTGCCCCCACACGCCGCGGCCAACAAATCCTCAACAGAATCATGTCTGGCCTCCCGCCCGGCTGGACTCTGTATACTCCTGGTACTGAGATACCTGATGGTTTCGTCCTCTACCAAAACACGGTGATCCCGCTACCCGCCTTCAACGCCATGTCTGAGCAAGGGTTCTTTCAGGCGCCCTCCTTGATGCCGCGACCAGCTGGCGAAACCACCATGCCCGCCTATGTAGCACAAAGGCTTCACAGCGCTGCCTTGGAACCCTTTGCCGGGGCCAACGACAACAAAGCTGCCACATGGATCCAATCTGCCCAGAGCAAGCTGGCTCAAATGGAATGCCCACAACAATTCTGGATTCTGGAGATTTCCATTCGCCTGACCCATGACGCTGGCACCTGGTGTGACAAGTGGCACAAAGATCACACTGACAAGAACTGGGATACCTTTAAGCAGGACTTCCTAGCAGATTTGTGCTTAAGAATACAGTGCTCATGATCATACGCCAAGTAAAGAACCTGACCCAGACAGGCACCGTTAAAGAACTCACCTGCGCCCACAATGAACTCTGTCTCTGTGCCCCTTCCAACATGGCCTTTGACACCCCAGCTACACATCTCATGTACTACAACGCCCTCAGATCGCACGTAATGAGGCATGTGAGCCTGGACCAGGTAAACAACCTGCAAAGCCTGTACCGTGAAGCGGAAAAAGTGGAGCAAACATCCAACCCTCTACACAAGGCACAGACTGGGAAACAATAAAGGCCCAAGGAATCCCATCCAAGAGGGCGCTCTACTCAACTTCCCCTCCTGGAGGTAACAGAAACAACAACAACCACAAACCCACGGGTTCAAATGGGCATGGAAATGGAAGTAATGGCCAGTCAAATTGCACTCATTTCTGTGTCGCCGCCACCCAAGGCAACCAAGATGAGGGAAAAGCCCCAGAAGAGCACTAAGCAAGCCAAGCTCTTCCCACACAACTCCTGACTCGCCTAACAATGAATACCAACCCAAGGACGTGGACCAATGCCCAATGATCCAAGTGCCCTCAGAAGACCCGGTACTATACACCATTGCCAGACATCCCAATAAGCTGGTGTTCTATCCTTTCTGCTTTTGCAGTTACACAGGCTCAGCACTCCTGGACTTGGTCGCAGATTGAACCTTAGTCAACAGTAGCTTTGTGGATAAGTTCAAGCTGGCCACTATCCTTTGAGGATTAAAAACATGGTCCTGGCTGATGAACACCCCATTGCCGTGACAAAGAAAACTGCCCCCTTCTCCGTCATGCTTGAGAACCTCCACTCCACCATCCAAGGTCCCGTCATTGGCTTCCCTAAATTTGACATTGTACTGGGACTAGACTGGTTACAGAAAAACAGCCCTCACATAGACTGGGCAACTTCTGTGTTGACCATCAAGCGTGAAGGCATTGACCACCAGATCTACCCTGACTCCATGGATCAACTCCTACGTGACCATGTCTTTGTACGCATCACTGAGACTTTGAACGAGAAGGAAAACCTGAAGGCAATTGACTGGGACTCCTGTCAGTATGAAATCATACACTTTAAGGACCACCAGGATACCTCCACGCCTCAAGATTGTGACATTGTGGCCCATCACCCAGAAATCTTTAAGGAAGTGTTACCTGGGCTACCCCCTGAGAAGCACATTCAACACTCTATCCAACTCAAGGGGGCTGTACCCAAGGCACACCCCATTTACAGGCTGACCCCAAACAAGGACAACACCCTGGGCGCCTATCTCAAGGAGGCACTAGAAAAAGGACTTATCCGCCCCTCACAGTCTCCCTTTGGGGCCACCGTATTCTTTGTGGCTAAAAAGGACGGTACCTTACGCCTGGTCACAGACTACTGCGCCTTAAAAAAAGTCACCATTAAGAATCATTACCCACTGCCACTGATTGACGACCTTTTTGATGCCTTGGGAGGAGCCACCGTCTTCTCCAAGATTGATCTAACTGCAGGCTACAATCAGATTTGTACCAAGGAGGAAGACATCCCCAAGACAGCCTTCCGCACTAAGTATGGTTTCTACAAATGCGTGGTACTCAACTTTGGCATGACCAATGCCCCGTCCACCTTTGTAACCTTCATGAATAAAGTGTTTGTGCCCCACATAGGCAAACATGCCCTAGTGTACCTGGACAATATTATTGTCTACAGCCCCTTGGTGGAACAGCACCACAAGGCCCTGGAAGAGGTTTTTGTAACCTTGGCACAACACAAACTGTTTTTAAACCAGTGACAGAAATAACTGGATAATATGATGCCGTTTCTAAATGATGGGGAATTACCACCCAAATCCACATAGAATTGATGATTAACCACCAACGCGGCTTCAGATATTTTTTTGTGAATTTTCCAATTGTAACTCCAGGATTAAGTAGAACAATCAATCCTAACCAGATTAAACCAAGATAAATGACCTGGGAAAGCATCAATGCATCTTCAGCGTAGAATTCTGGGCATTGAGAAGTGACCCAATTTCCATCTTCAGGAATGGAGGGAGGAGCTACAAAATCAGCTGGCATGAAATTAACATTTTGCGGCGCCAACAACAAAGTTCCAGATGCTGGGCCCCATCTTCCTGAAATGATTCTGTTCAGAATCAGATTGTACAGGATATACCGCAACAACCCAAGCACAGGATGCATTTTTAAAATTTAAAATTAGAACTTGGGATAATTGATTTTTATTGAGTAAATTTAGGAGGACTCAACTCTTAGAGTTGAAACAGGGAAAATTATTCAATATATATCAGAAAAATTGACTAAGCAATACCACCTGAGTCTTGATCTCCTATTCCTTTGGCATCTTCAAGTAAGTATCTAGTCCAGGTTGCAAAGAACCCTTGTGTGACCAGTTTCTGACAACCATGCCAATTAATTAGCTTATATCAAGTGACCCTCATATTATGTCATTTTATCAACATCAGTTTACAAGGGGGAGCTGGTTTCAGCTGGCATACTGGAGCAGCTGTGACCCATTTTTGATTGACTGTTTGGTTTAAATCCGTTAACCCGGTCAATTTTGATACAGGTTTTCCGGCCTTCCGTGCCTTCTTACTTGGACGGATAATACCCGGCATTATGGAACTTACTGTGACATTACCCTCCAAATGCCAGTTCTTCTGGGAGCAACTACCCTTCTTGGGACACATAGTCTCAAAGGACGGCATCAAACCCAACAGTCAAAAGATACAAGCCATCTGCAAGATGCCACCTCCCAAGGACAAGTCAGAACTATGCACCTTCTTGGGAACAGTGGCCTATGTACAATGCTTCATACCCAACTGTGGTGTCTTGACTGCCCCCTTGTCTGCCATAACAGGCGCCAAGTCTAAGTTTGTATGGACCCCCCCCAACATGACCTCTGTTTTAGACGCCTCAAAGAAAAGCTCATGACAGCTCCCATCTTACAATACCCCAAACAAGACAGAGAATATCAGATGGAGACCAACGCCTCAGATGCATCCATTGGGGGAGTAGTACAAATTAAGAATAGTGATGGTGACTTCCTGCTCATAGCCTACAAATTGGGTAAACTGACAGATGGCAAGTGCCAATACCCTATCCACGACAAGGAACTGCTGGCCATTGTACACTGCCTAGTCAAATGGTGCTGTTACCTGGAACGGCAGGAAGAATTCACAGCACTAACCAATCACAAGTCACTCATCTATTTCAAGACACAAGCAAATCTGTCACCCCGCCAAGCGCGGTGGATGGAAATATTGGAAAGGTTTAACATGCTCATCTAATATAAGCCCGGGGCCAAGCTTGCCATGGCAGACGCCCTGTCCCCCCTGTATGTCCGTGCTTCAAGAGGAGAGAATGGGCTCAACCCAGACTGGCCTCTCTTAGTGCTACATACAAAAGACAAAGGATTCCCTGCAGGCACAACCAACATCACCAAAGAAATGGTCATCAAGAATGAACATCTCTTTGCTGTTGTATATGGGACTCTTCACAGAAAAATGACAGATGGCACAACCATTCCCTACATTCCCACACATCAACAAGTCAACACCATTCTTTGCTACCACAGATATCTTGGACATACTAAGAGCCAAAATCTATACAAGTTCCTAAAGCATAAAGCCTGGTGGCCAACTTTATACCGCAATGTCCAGGAAGTATTAGAACAGTGTGAGGTTTGCAAAAAGTTTGCTAAAAGCAAAACCCCGCCAAAATCTGTACTCCCCATTCAGACCCAACTACTGTTCAAATTATGGGCTCTTGACATTGTGGGGGCCATTCCAGGAAAGCACAACAACAAAAAATACATCATCACAGCCATCAACTTTGCAACAAGGTGGTCAGTAGCCCAAGCAGTGAAGGCACACACCAGCAACAACGTCCAACAATTTATTGGCAAAGAAATAATCAGCAGGTTCAGAAAGCCAGAACTCCTGATAACTGATGGAGGCAAGGAATTGACCTCTGAAGACACCAATGTGTACCTCACCAAGAATGGGGTCAAACACACCGTCACAACACCATACCACCCACAGGCCAATGGACGCGTAGAGCGGTTTAATGGTAGCCTTGTGCAAGCCCTAGCCAAACTCACTGCCGGGAGACCTGAAGACTGGTATAAGCAGCTACCAACTGCATTACTTGTGTGTTGAACCCAAGTGAACAGATCCACCGGGAAAAGCCTGTTTCAACTGGTATACGGCACACAGCCAAATATCATTCAAGCATTGACAGGACCTAAGTTGGAAATTCCAAGGCAAATCCCCCCTCACTCAGATCCTCAAGTATTAGAGGCCAACAGCGAGCAAACAGCCAAAGAAAAGGAACACCTACAAAAGACATTTGTTCTCATCCGCAATAGACATGAAGTTGGGGACAAAGTTTGGGTCATGAATGTTGACAAGAGCAAACTATAACCCGAGAAAGTAGGGTCAGCAATCATTATGAAGGTAAACAATAATAACACTTACCTCATGCAAGGGCTCGGGAAACGCAAGCAAGACAAGACCCTGCACCACAATTGCCTACAACCCTGCAAAGCAAGACAGAAGCAACGAGAAACCGCCCTGCCTGCCACCAAACAATAGCTGATTCAATACGGTGCCTGGGCTCCTGACAACCTCCCTGACAACCTGCCCCCAGAGGAGGCCGACCTTCAGCCGGGGGGTGTTGAAACCGCAGGCTTGACCTGCCAGCAAGGTTCCAACCAAGCAGGCTTGTGACCGACAATCCAATTATCTGGTCACCCAAAGCCAGACTAGGAAGTCAACTCAAATTACCAAATCCAACAACATGAACAGATGCTGATCCTTTACAGTGGATACCTTGATTTGGCGCTTGACTCATTATCAGGATCAAGCCACCCCCTTCTTCCATCCAGCCGTGTGATCACCAATCATGTTACTGCTATCCATTGATTCACAACAGCTATATAATCACTATCTCACAATAAAGATTATTATCTAGTTTCTAAATATTTTTCCCCATGTAACTCTACTAAAACAGCACAGTTAGGACAATGTTTATAAATATTTTGATTGGTATTTTGATATAATTATCTAAAGCAAACTGTGGTATAATCAAATCTATCATTGTGAGGTGATGGAAGGTAAAGCTTCAATAAATTCAATTTAAAAAATAAAGTCCCACAAATGAACTTCCTCTAATTTTACATCCTGTTCCTTGCACAAAATGACACCATCTGTTTCACCCTTGAGAACCATTCTAATTTTACATCCTGTGCCCCTTCACAAAATGAAATCATCTGTTTCATCCATGAAAACCACCTTCCTTTTATATTTTGTGATCTACACAATAGAGTGAGACACAAATTGTGACCTACTCCAAAATTTTTGACACAAAATCACATGGATTGTTTTTGTAAAGTCACTTCCCCCTTTAGCCCTGGATAGGACAATCTTTCTGCGCTGCACAAAAAAATCTGCTCAGAAGCCAGCCAAGCCCCTCAATTCCCTTGAAGATTTAGCCCACACAATTGATGAGAGATTTGTACTGACATACCCTTCTCAAGTGGTAAATAATGGCGCTTTGGACTCTGTTCCCACTTGGGAGGAATCCCTAATTAATTTGGATTACCTTCTGTCTTGGGCTCAACCACATTTAAAATTAAATAAGTCCAAACATCCAGGTCGCGCTACTGCTAAACCATCAAATTCCAATCCAACTGGATTGAATGCTGATTTAAATCATTCCAGTAATGCCAGCCAATCAGAGTTGAAGCCAGAAATTATTTAAAAACCCTCCAACTCAATAGATAAGCCCTCACAAAATTTCTCTTCTGGCCAATCAGACCCATTTCCTAGGTCAGGTGGCCTTTCAAATTTGAAGTCTGTCCCTTAAAGCAAGACAGGGGACTTTTGGTCCCCTGCTTGCTCATTCTTTTCAAATTCAAGTTTAAACCTTTCTCTGTTAGAATTTGGTTTTATTTTGGGTCTCCTATCTGGCCCTACAATTCTCTAAGATTTTTTAGTAAAATTTTCTTCTTTCCTCACCTTTCCCTTGCCTCCTGGGCCCTTCTGTTTCTTCCCAAAGTTCTTGTCTGCGTCGTCAATGTTAAGGTTGAAGCTTTCCTCTTCCGCTTTGAAGAGAGTAATTTGATTTTAAAGATTAGTATTGAATTTATTATATTTACCTGTTATAAGTTTGATTTCATGCTCAATTTGCCTTTGCTTGCACTTGAGCTTTATATACGCTTTGATAAGTTTTCATATACACTTTCAAAAATTTTAAACCGCAGTTGCTGTTCTCTATTCTTCACTGGTGATTCAGAGCCCTTCTGTTTGCTCCTGAGCCTTCTGTTTTAAATTTAAGGGTTAAAACAACAAAATTATCTGCATTTTGTTGGGCTCCTCTTCCAGATCCTAAAAATGTTAGTCCCTCTGGCCAAGTTTGTGGCTTTCACCTTGGCACCGGCTCTGTTGATGATTTGGTCTACCTCTCAGATCTTTGGGAATGTATTGCTGATTCTTTCCTCTGTGTTGGTACAAATCCTGATCAGCTCTTGAATATGTTCAAAGATATCCCCACACGCGCTTAGGGTATATACACCACTAGTTAGAATGTGGTGAGGAGCCTGACCTGCAATGATCTTGACCTCTCTACCGCCAAAACAGTCTCTGCCACACCCCTCAGTCTGGGCCACCCCACACTCCTTCCCTCTGAGGATCTGCCTGTCCTGGTTTCAGAGGAAGGCTTGGGCACCCCAGAGCTCACTCCTAAGTATGGATCCTGGTTGCTTAGCGGAATGATCTTAATGGGTTTGGATTCTTACTTTCCCTGGGTGTCTGTCGTGTCCTCCCTATGGACACCCCTTTGAGCAGCCATGCCAGTTTTATACTGGATGGCGTCCTGTTGGATCCTCCCTCCAGGATGGGAGCCAAACTTAGTTAGTTTAGCCCCCCCCCCTCTCACAGTTTTGTGAAACAATCCAAAACATCTAAAAAAAAATGGTTTTGTGACACTGTGTTTGCACAATTGCTGTTTCTGTCTCTTACCTACCATGGGCACAATTAATGAATGCACAGTTTAATAGTGCTGCCGGCTGTCAAGACCCTGGATCTCACCCCCACTTTGACACCAGACAATTGTGGTTGACAAGCTTCAAACTTGATTTGGATACAGGTGATCTATATTGTATTCAACCAGCTATCCCGGATAAGCTTCTGAAGCCCATAGTTTTTTCAAGCTCGCCTGTTTGATACTGTTTGTGGTTGAAAGGTTAAAATTCATGTCTCCCCAGTAGTGAACTGATTGGGTATACCAACCCCACTTCTGGAAATAGCCCTATAGTATCCAAGGATGCTGTTTTAAAATGGCGGCTAGCTAGATTAACTACTGCTTCATGATACCCAAAATTGTCCCTACTGGACTTATTTCACTCAAGGCTAGATATTATCTATCCTCTGCCAGCTTTATCCTGGATTCTTACCTTAAGTTCTCATGCTGGTGCTTCAACTTTCTCTTTGCTTTACCCAGATTTTTTTCTTGCCTCTTCTGGTCATGTCCCTCTTCTGGATCTTCCAAGAAGGATATAAGGATATCTGAAGCAATCTATGGCCTGGTGTTCTGAAGATCCCTGCTAGTTGGGGGTCTAGCTTGGCTGACCATGGGCTGGCTGCATCTCCAGGAGATCCTTTCTGATGACCTTTTCTATTGACAGGCATTTCCTGGATCAGCAGGAAGCTGACATCCTTGCCTTCTCATGCAACTGGAATGGCAGGCCCAGCTCTACAAGGGTGATGCTTTTTAGAGGTATGCCTCAAAGCTGCCCCATTAATCAAGGCCACTGTCACCATGAATAAGTTTGCATTTGACCTAGCTAAGGCATTGTCATAAAAACATTTCTTTGATCTTTCCATAATTATCAACTTTTACAGTATGAGTGCTTGACTTATCATGCCAGACACTGGGATGGTAGGGAGGGTGTAATGTAGTGCTGGAGAGACTTGGTTAAGTTAAGGTCTGGTGAAGAGATTTTTTCCTGTTAAGGTAGCAGCACCACCTACAACCCAATGGAAGATATTGGCCAACTTATCAGTGCAGAACTTGTATTCTTTTAACTCAGTAAGCTTTCAGGATTCAGAAATTTCATGGGGATATTTTCTGCTATCTGCTTCTAAACTGAGTAAGCAAATTACTCTCTATCTCAAGTAGGATGTAAAGGTTGGGTTAGCAGCTGTGGTTGAGAGCTGTAAAGTCACTTTCCCCTTTAGTCTTGTACAGGACAATCTTCTTGCACCGCACAAAGAAATCTGCTCAGAAGCTGGCCAAGCCCCCTAATTCCCTTTAGGAGTTGGCCCACATAATTGATGAGAGATTTGTGTTGACATACCCTTCCCAGGTGGCAAACACTGATGTGTGGAACTCTTTCCCCACTTGGGAAGAATAACTGATTAAGTTAGACTATTTTTTGGCTTGGGCTTGTCCGCACTTGAAATTAATTAAGTCCAAACAATCAGGTCGCGCTACTGCTAAATGATCAAACTCCAATCCAACTGAATTGAATGCTGATTCAAATCACTCCAGAAATTTCAGCCAATCAGAGTCAAATTTGGAAATTATTGCAAAACCCTCCAACTCAAGGGATAAGTCCTTGCAAAATTTCTCCCCTACCCAATCAAATCAATTCCCTGGGTCAGGTGACCTTTCAAACTGAAGCCCGTCCCTTAAAGCCAGACAGGGGACTTTTGGCCCCCTGCTTGCTCATTTTTACAAATAAACTTTGGTTTTTAAAACTTATTATTTTAGTTTCTCCTTAGGGGCTTTTACTAGGTCTCTTTTCAATTTTCTAAAGTGTTAGTATTGGATTTCTTTCCCCTTACCTATTTTTCTTGTTTTAGGTTCCCTGGTGCTCTTTTGAAGTCCCTAAAAGCGTGGTTAATGTTGACGTTGAAGCTTACCACTTTTGCTTTATGCTAGACAACTCAAACATGAAAATTAGTGATTTAATTGGTATATTTACCTATTTAAAGCTCTGATTTGCTCCCCTTTTTCTTTTGCTCCCGCTCTTGGTCTATATACGCTCAAAGCTTTTAATTACGCTTTTGAAGTCAAGCTTGTGCGGCTGCTGTTCTCTGTCCCCTTCCAAATTTACCAATAAGACTAGTGCACTTGTTCCTTCCTTTTGCTTGTTGTTTGGAAAAAATTAAGGAAACATTTCCCAGCTTCTGGGTTCTAATCTTCTTTAAAGAGAATAACAAATAAAACCAAGTTCAGATGTTGGTGACTTTTGTCAATTTTGTTGTCCTCACCCTGGCACCCGCCTTGGTGATGATATGATGTACCTCCCCAGATCTCTGGGATTGTATTTACCATGCCCTCCAACACATTAGAGCAACCCCAGCAACTTTGTGAATATGCTTGAGGATTTCCCTGGTCAAGCCCAGGACGTTTTCATTACCGGTGAGAATGTAGTAAGAAGCTTGGTGTGTGACAATCTCAACCTCTCTGCCCTTGAACCAGTCCCATCCATGGTCCCTAACTTGGCCCCATCATTCTCTCCTCCCTCAGAGGTCCCAGTTTCACAGGCAAAGAGGATTATCCAGGCGGTCAATAGTCTACCCCCAAGTGTGCTCCCTGGTTGCTTGGTGGAATGCTCTTGATGGGTTTGGACTCCTATTTCCCCGTCTATCCAACACGTCCTCTCTATGGACACCCCTTTGAGCGGCCATACCAGTCTTGCACTGGATGGCGTCCTGGTGGATCCTCCCTCCAGGATGGGAGCCAAACTTTGTTAGTTTAGCCCACCTCTCTCACAGGAGCTGCCATGGAGGTTCTTCTGTGAAGCTTTTAGGAGTATTCCTGACATTAACCAAATTTCCATCAAGGTGCCAATTTGGGGCAAAAAGGGGATTTCCAGTCCAAATATATACAATACAAGTTGGATTTCCCCCTTCCAAATGGAGAAAATAAAATTAAAGTCAAAACAGGACTTGGAAAATCCCAAAATAATTTATCATCTGGGCAGGCGCCTGCCAGCACCCTCCGCCAGCCTCCCACTGGCCTGCTTGCTCCCTGGGTCCCAGCCTGCCGCCAGCCACCCACTTGGGTCCCTTCCCTCACTCCCCTCTAGCCAATCAGAGGACATTATTACCTGTGGCCAATCAAATAAATCCCTGGCCACAGGGTCAAAATTAGGGAACAAACCATGCCCTCTAGAACAAGGACAAACCCAAGCTGCAAGTTTGAGCACCAATTTTGACCCCAACCAATGGGAATCTGGGGCCTAGATAGGGCTGTGTTGGCCACAAAAAGGGACAATTAAGGCAGTTGTTTTAATTATCTCACCCTCCCTTCCCCTGGACCAGTCTTTTGGAATTCCCTATGTTTGGGGAATCCAAAATTTCAAAAAAAAAGTAGGCCTCAGATGGCCTCTGTTTTCTGGACAAGCCCAAATCTATTTAAATATTTAAAATAATTTTTTTGAAATAAAATTAAAAGTTGGAATCTTATTTTTAAAATTTAAAAATAAGCAGGAAAAAAATGCATAAATTTTGTTTTTAAAAAATCTGAAAAAATCCTTCCAAGCTTGAGTTTGGAAAAGATTCCAAGAAAATCTTCTTAAAGGCGATATACTCAAAAAAAATTCCGGATTTGAGACAGTGGCTCTTTTTTAGAAAAGGAGCCAATTGTCTCAAATCTGACACAGCCCTAGGCCCATACCACATGATTAAGGCCAGACTCCAGCCAAACCTTGCCACCCTAGACAAAAATAGATCTTAAAAACATCTTGGATCCTATTTTTCATCTGGTAAAAGGTCAAAAAGAGGCTATTGGTTTAAACCAAGAATTTCCAAACCAGCCACAGATTACAGGAGAACAAGAGTTTGTCTCTATTCCCAATGCCCAATTCCAACATTCACCATCCAGGCTCTTGGGGTCTCCAATCCCCTGTTTTTACTCCCACTTGCAAAACTTTGCACAGTGGGAGCAAACATAAAATAAAGTATCCCCTCTCAATGATGATTTGTGCTATTATTGAGAGCAATACCCCACTCAATAAATACATTCTAAATCATACTCTTTAAGCCAACCCTTAGATTAGCTTAAACTTCACCTAAAATCCCCAAACCAGTGAAGATGAATCATCTCATCTTCACAGCTGTGCTTACAGCTTGCCTTGGGATTGGAGGGTACCAACAAGAACCTGATATCTTTGGGCCCTCACCAGAAGGGTTGGGCCAAAGAACTATTAAGACCCTGGTCAAATCAACTCTTTGCATGCTGGCTCTTGGCCTCCTCTGATGCCGCCCCACTCTTTAATGTCTGTTGCTGTGTACACCTCCGTTTACTATTTATTGACATACTTTGCGGGAAGCTTTGGCAGGTATAACACCCATTCCAAGATGTTCCAATGGTTAATGACCTTCTATTCCATTGTCATTGCCTTTACAGGGTTCCAGCTTTCAAATCTTCAACCATACCTATTACAAGTAGTACCAACAATGTCTTGGTATTACAGAAGCGCTGCTTGAGATTTCCAAAGGCTTGGTCCCATATGAGAGTCCAGGTAAACCTTTTCTTGGCATCTAATAACTATATCAGGGGTATAATTAGCACTTCAAATTAGGAATTAATTACTTTACAGCATTTTTATAGCCTGCTGAGATAAAAAATCCTCTCAGTATAAGAGCAAAGTTGGAGATCCAGGAATTCATATTCAACTACAGCAGATTTAGATCCACTTCAATTTTGTTTTTAGACTGAGATATTTTCATATAACCTTAATAGTTTATACAGCTACTATGCTTGAGCTATCATACCCAGAAAAACAAACAACCAGCTGGCATATATGGTCAGAGGCATGCTGATAACCGCCTAGACCTTGGTGGGTAGGCTTAATATCTGCTGCTGAGATATTGTATCCAAGATTTAGCAGCTCTTTTTTATGGATTCATAGTGGGAGGGTTTTGCTTAGGGCTTGTGTATCTTTAGGGTATCCAGGAAAGCACACTCATGCTGGAGGTGATTCTCTGGGCTCTATCTAAATTTAAGTTTGTATTTATGTATACTGATAACCTCTTTTAATCTGATCTTTGAATCTATCATCAATTAGTATGATAAATAAAATGGTTTTTTGGTTGATATGGTGAAGTATAGTGAGAGCTCATAGTAATCAATAAAATAGGGAATATAAACCACAATAGGGATGGAATTATAAAATAGAATAATATAATGTACCTATACTCAAAGATTTTAGCCTTTAAAGAGAGAGAATGACAAGGTACACCGTATTACTGTGCATATATAAATAAATAAGGCTTTGATTTTATTTGGTGTTAAGGAGTCAGCTACATTATGGGTTCATGCTCATTTACACAAATTTCTGAAATGCTTTCTGCAGGGGAAGGAAGATTTCCAGGATTTCATAGTAGAAAAAGATTATAGTCTAACCATATTGATATATAAATATTATTATGAGGTATTGAAATTAATGAATCATGAGTAAAGATACTTAATCAAAATGAAAATATTAAGCTACTGAGACAATCTGTTAGAGTTTGTGTTATTTAAGGCTCTTGGATACATCTGGGTGAGGTGACCTCCTTGTGTTTGGTTTTTTACCTTAAAAACACCACAAATTATAGTACTATATACAGTTGAGCTTCTGCTATGAGGTTGGGCTAGAAACTCAAGCAGTTAAAGCTGGGAAAATTGAGCACATGGAGTTTTCCTCACTTAGACTCAATTTTCTAAAGCCATCACCTACTTGTGATTGGTTTAATATTTAAATCTTTGATTGCTGCAAGCAGGCGGCGCTTTGGAGCTTATTTTTCTGGGTAGTGGTGCTTAGGCCTAACTACATCCAGAAAAACAACCATGTTTGTGGCATTGGTCATCCAAAAGTTTATTATAAGAACTCAAAAGCATCATAAACAGGTCTAAAATCTATTTTTCTTTGTCTATTAGTGCAGTATATGCCTAATTCACCATGATTAGTTTTACATTGCTAAGACCTTCATATGTGTAGGCTTATTAAATTTGTCTCAATAAAAAATCAAGGCTATTAACTTATTACTGTGGATTTTTTTAGGTGTGTAATATTTAAATAAAAGTAGAAAACCAGAATGTTTATTCACAAAAAAGCTATGACATCATTCATAGACAAATCAATATGTATAAAGACTTTACCCCAGAGTTTCAATCAAGTGTCTTGGGAGATTTCTGTCTCTCTTGAGAGCTAATTGATACACTTGTCAACCTTGTAGAGAGAAAAAGTGCAGCTATCTGTCAAATTATATCCCACATAATGGAGATGCTTACCTTATTTTTTACTGAATATTCCCTTGAACTTGCAAGTGATAACTTGTTTTTAGATGAATTTATGGCTGTATAGGGGCTTCTACTGACCTTGGGGCAGGAAATAAAATGAGAAGTGGAGCAAGTTGTGTTTCCCCTGGAATTTATGGTCCTTCCCCAGTCAGATTTAAAACAGTTTAGGAATGCAGGAAAATGTCATTTTAATAGTTTAAACATAAGCCCCACATATTTGAGCTTATGTGTGATGAATGAGGTATATAATCAATCTAAGGGTATCTGTGCCAAAGGCAGTCTAGTATTATAAGTATATTGTGGCATAAGCCCTTATTATGGGGCCATATAAGCTAACATGTATGTCACCCACAAATACCAAGAATATGGTTATCATACAGATGATGGTTATTCTACTGGAGTCAACTATTTAAATGTGTTGCAACTGAACCAATGAGGGTTCAGTATTTTGGAATTGGGGAAGACAACAGTTCAATAGAAAGGACAGAATAATAAGAATAAGGTATTGTTTATTGTAGAATATTGTGATTAATATACTATATGGGGAAAACCACAAGGCCACAAGGGGGTGGCATAGTAGGAAGTTCCATGTAAGGTTTGAAGCCAAGGAATAACTTGTGCAGAGATCAGCAAGTTGGATTGGTAGTGCTCCTAATTAGGATGAAATACCCGCCATTTGATATTGCCATCAGATTAACCCATAATGTTAGATACGTCAAGGGGCGGCTCATCAAGTGCCCCCTGTGTATTGTAAGACACGTTAGCAGGCAAGTCTGGAAACTTGGTTGCAACACCCCCTTGCCCCCTGCTTGTCGTCAGACACCAGGACTGGAGTCTGCGGAAGGTCTGGGAAGGTCCGCACAAACAACCTTTGTGTGGGGATGGCGCGGCAGGGGCGCAAGCAATCATGGTGAAGCTTCTTGGTGTTCCCTGGGTATCCTCAAGTTGGTAGGTGTGGTTGTCATAGACGGCAGCTACCTTGAAGGGCCCTAAGTGGTTGGGTTCTAATTTGGCAGAATTGGGATTGAGGGTGTAGACGGGGTCACCTATGGTGTATCTAGCTTCAAGGTGTTTTGTCCCCCCTGCAATCCGCTTGTGTTCAATCTCCTGGGCTTTGGCACACCATTGGTCTAGGAAGGGAGTTGGCACCAAGGGGGGCTTGTTGGGAACCTTGGACCGTAGTTTTCCCTGTTCAACCCCTGTCAGACAGTCAGGTGTTCCAAAGGCCAGGGTGTTAGGGCTGAACCCAGTGCCCCTGTTGATTCTTGCTCGCAGGATCAGTAGGGCAGTGGGAAGATGTTCAGTCCACACAGTGTTAAGGTGCTCTTGTGAGAGCTTGGCAATCAGTTGAACCAGGGAGCCGTTTAACTGTTCCACGCATCCGTTGGCTTGCGGATGGTAGGGGGTTGTGACTATATGTTGGAGCGCGTTCTTGACGCAGTATGCCTTCACAACGTGTCCAACAAGTTTGGGCCTGCCATCTGTGATGAGACGTTTGGGTCGCCCAAAGCAAGCCACAATTTCCTTGCCAATAAAGCGGGTAACAGTGGTGGCGGTGTGGTTGGTTGTGGCCCAGGCCACTGGCCAACGCGTGAAGTAGTTGATAGTGGTGATAATATACTTCTTACCCAGTCTATCTTTGGGAAGCGGTCCCACAATGTCAAGGGCCCACTGTTAAAAGGGTTCCATAGCCTTGATGGGTAGGACAGACTTGGGAGGTGCAGGTTTGGACGTATTCTTTCCACACAACACACACGTCTTGAGGAGGTCCAAGATGTCTTGGCGCATGCACGGCCACCAAACCTTATGTTTCATGATCTCAAAGAGGTTACGCCCTCTGATGTGACCCAAGGTTTGATGGTAGTGCAAGATGGTGTCTCCTTGTTGTGTGGTGGGAATGTAAGGCGTCTTCTCACCTGTCTCTGCCCGGCAGCAGACGTTCCCAGCATTGATGGTGAACTGGCTTTTGTTGTCCTTCAACTTGGAGATGGTGACCAAGTTAAGGCCCTTGTAGCGGGTTGCCTCAGGGTGGAGGTAGAGCATGGGCTAATCTGGATCTAAACCATTGTCCCCAGTGATGGACACTATGTAGAGTTGCAAAAGAGCATCAGCCGTGATAAGTTCCTTCCCAGGTTTGTACTCAATGCGTAACTGGTAAGGGGATAGGCGCTCCACCCATCCTGCTTGGCAGCGTGTCAGGTGAGACTGCATGTTGAAGTACTGAAGTGACTTGTGGTCTGTCAGAACGTGGGGTGGGAAGGTAGCACCTTCCAGGTAACAGCGCCACTTCTCAATGCAGTGTACAATGGCTGCAAATTCTTTATCATGGATGGGGTAGTGTTGTTCTGAGTCAGTAAGTTTCCTGGACTCATAGGCTATGGGGAGAAAGACGCCATTGTCAGTTTCTACCCTTAGCACACCACCTATAGCCCTGTCAGAGGAATCAGTCTCTAGTTTTTACTATTGGTTTTGATTGGAGAACTGCAGGACTGGTGCAGTTGTGAGCCTTTGCTTCAACGTCTTGAAGGCTTGATCTCTGACAGGGGTCCAATGGAAGTGCTGCTTGGTATTGAGGAGCTCAGTGTGAGGTGCAATTAGCTCTCCGCAATTGGGGATAAACTTGCGCACATAGGCAACCATACCCAAGAAGGTACGCACCTGGCCCACATTGGTGGGAGGTGGCATGCTGGTGATTGCCTTGATCTTGGCAGGGCCGGGATTTATCCCTTGAGCAGAGATGGTGTGCCTGAGGAATAGTAGCTCCAACTTGAGGAACTTGCATTTGGAGAGTTTAGCTTTTAGCTGGTTTTTCCAAAGGGTGTCAAGGACAGCACAAAGGTGTTGGAGGTGTGTGGTTTGATCTTGACTGAAAAGAAATAATGTTGTCAAGGTAAACAACCACACATTTCCCAATCAGTTCCTCAAATGCTTTGTTCATCAACATGATGAAGGTGGAGGGAGCGTTGGTCATTCCAAAGTTCATGACACGACACTCAAACAACCCGTAGTGTGTGTAGAAGGCTGTTTTTGCCTCATCACCTGGTGCAATGCAGACCTGGTTGTACCCTGCAGTGAGATTAATCTTGCTAAAGACCTTCACACCTGCAAGTTTATCTAACAGGTTATCAATCAGCGGCAGGGGGTACTTGTTCTTAATTGTCAGCTTATTTAGGGCGCAGTAGTCTGTGACCAGGCGGAGGGACCTGTCCTTCTTGGCTATAAAGAAGACCAACACCCCATATTGAGAGAGCAAGGGGCAAATGAAGCCCTTATTGAGCGCGTCCACAAGGTGCTGGCGGAGGGTTTCATCTTCCTTTGGTGTGAGACAGTAAAAATGGTTGTGCTTTGGGTAAGAATCCTTGAAGTTGTACAGTGTGCTGGATCTCCCAGGGAGGAGGTAGTTGTTCAAGTGTCTCACTGAATACATCCTTGTACTCCTCAAGGAGTGCCGCAAGCACTGATGATCATGAAGATGTCAAGGGAGGGACCACTGGTGGTTCAGCACAGATAACTTTGACTGAGCATTGGCTGAAGTCTAGTTTCCCCCCTTGAAATTATATGAGCCCATCTCCGTTATCCTGACAAAAACAGTATCATGGAGTAACTTGCTCATTTCCACAGGGTAAATCTGGAATCCCACCCCATTTCTGTTGAGGGTGATGACAGAGGTATCCCAATTGATGTAGGGGTGGTTGTGTCAAAGCCAGGTGAGACCAGCAATCAAGTTGTGGCTGAGCCCTGCCATGATTGGTCCAGAGAGCTTAACCTGTATGTTTCCCATTCTCACAGAGAAGGATACTGTCTCGTGGGTGATGGCCACTCTGCGGGAGTCAGCTACTTGTACGGGTTTGAATCTGCTGGGCACTAGGTCTAATTGTTGAGAGTCGGCAAACGCCTGGTCCATCATAGTGTGGTTGGTCCCAGTATCTACCAGTAATTTGTGGGTGTTCCCACGGAAACAAAAGGGATAAGACAAGAGTGTTACTTTATTTGAGGAGTGGTTTGCTTGTAATACAGGGTTGTCACTGTGGACTTGAAAGACGTCCAGGGTTTCAACTTTGTGAACGTTGTAGTCACAGGGTTTTTTGCAAGCAGGGATTGAGAGGATGGGTCAGGTGGGGTTGTAAGGCCTCTTGTCATTATAACCCCCAGGCTTTTCCTGGGTCCTCAATCTGCGCTAGCTGGAGCTCACCCTTGTGGGGGCGTTTGGCCCCATTATCCTGCTGACGTGGTTGATGGCGGTCTAATTGACTATGTTCATTGCCTGATGTTGTACGTGGTTGGGGTGGAGCGTTGCTGGTACAGCAAAAGCCCATTGAGGCCTGGTTGTTAGCCTTCACAATGGCTTTATAGCAGTCATTAATGGAGGTACAGCAACCTACGGGGACCCACTTGCAGATATGGAGTTTTAACCCATTGGCAATCAGAGTGAGTAGCATTGCATTTCTGTTGGTCACAGCTTCTGGGGAGGCAGTAAGGGCTTGTTGCCAGGCGGCAAGGTACTCAGAGACGGAACTAGTTTGCTTGATTGCTAGAAGAGGAGTTCTCACAACAATGGAAGAGAAGGTTTCACTGTAATGTGATTTGGCAGTGTCTCAAAATGCTGCCCAGGTGACGTCAAGTTCCTGGCTGGCCCAGTTGGTGAACCACACAGCAGCGGGCCCCGTGAGGCGCCCAGACGCGGTGGCAACCCATATGGGCTCAGGAACCTGGCAGATGCAAAGGCGGGTTTCTGTAGACTGGAGCCAACTGACAATATTGGTCCCCTTGACGCCATCAGCAAAGGATTCTAGTTGAAGGTTGACCATGCGCTGGGACAGGTCTGACTGGGGCAGGGTGATGCTGGCGTCACGCTTACTGAGGCGGAGCTGATTGTACACACTGGTGAGAACTAACTGGTCTTGATATATGACGTACCTGTCAGGGATGTCCCCCTTGGGGATTGGCAGGAAGGTCTCTTGTTGGGGAGTAGCCATACGGCCCGTACTCTGTCCTTTCTTGGGGGGAATTTTGTTTTAGGTAGGTCAATAACCTACTGCTGCTATCACTGTTGCAACTGAACCAATGAGGGTTCAGTATTTGGAATTGGGGAAGACAACAGTCCAATAGAAAGGACAGAATAATAAGAATAAGGTATTGTTTATTGTAGAATATTGTGATTAATATACTATATGGGGAAAGCCAAAAGGCCACAAGGGGGTGGCATAGTAGGAAGTTCCATGTAAGGTTTAAAGCCGAGGAATAACTCGGGCAGGAATCAGCAAGTCAAATTAGCAGCACTCTTAATTAGGATGAAGTACCCGCCATTTGATATTGCCATCAGATTAACCCATAACGTTAGATACGCCAAGGGGCAGCTCATCAAGCACCCCCTGTGTATCATAAGATATGTTAGCAGGCAAGTCTGGAAACTTGGTTGCAACAAATGGGTCATTATTTGTTAGATTAAGCCAAGGCGCCAGCTTAAGCATTTTAAAGACTTTTAACTTCTTTGGTATCATTTAAGCCGTAAACTTATGTTTTTTGAACATTAATATAATGCTTAGTTTACTTAATAAAAGTTTAATTGTGTAAAATATACAAATAATAAAAATTAATCTTATTTCTATTAACTGTATTTTTGCTAAAAACCCTTTTTTCTATTTTAATAAGCCAAGAATCAAATATATGAGTTGCATGGGAGAGTAATAGCAGCCCCAAAGCCATAATTGCTATTACCCTATCTTTGGCTCATATAATTAATTTCTTAGTTATTTTTAGAAAAAAAAGTTGTTGTATTTAAAAGACTATTTACCCTATGTGAAATATAAGTTTTTGTTATGCGTCCAACTTCATGAACATGTCCTACTAATCCTTTAGTAGTATCAGCTCTCTTTGTTTCTCTGTCATCTGTGCAGAACTTTGCACAATAATTTATTTTGGAGTACTCCTTAACATCCTCAAATGTCAAAGGTGAAACAAACAGCTCACCATCTTTCATGAAATATGAAAGATTAACATAAAATGCTTTGACTTCAAGCCAGCTTTTTTTAGGCCTAGATTTTCTATCATAGATGTAAAAAAAGGTTTTTTGGGAAACATCTGAATTATTTACAAGTGACTCATATAAACCCTTTCTTTCTTCCTCTCTCTCAAAAACCATTTTGAGATCATTTATATTTTTTATATACATCTCATTTTCCTTTTGTTTAAATATTTTAGATAATACACCAAAATGACCATCAACAATACTTTTGCCATGACACTCAACAAATCTATTAAACTTAATTGTTCCTTTTATAATTTTAGGTACCTCTTTAAAAAGATAATATAAGAATTCATAAGATCTGAAATGATTACCATTATCAGTCCAAACTTTAATATTTTTAATATTCTTAAATTTATTATTTTTAAGCAGACTTATCAAACACTGACCTGAAAATAAAGAGTATGTGATAAAATTTCAGATAAAAAGTCATGATACTCATATTTAATTTTCTCATTTTCTTTAAAAGCAATTGCAAATCCTAATAAAGAAATAGGTATTTTCTCATAAAAACAATTATTTGTCTCTATAGGACCCCCACCTATTTTAAAGTTTTCTTTATAGTCTATTACTATAACACATGAATTATTATCAAGATTATTTATATCACTAATATATTCTTTATTTTGATGCTTATAAAACTTTTCATGTAGGTCAATAGATTCCAAATTTTCTTTAATAGATTTAGGCAATGGCAACTTCTTTATACTCAAATCCTTTTTCTTCATTTCTAATGATTTTTTTAAGTTGCAAATGTTACACATATCAGTTTGCTTTTTGCTTTTAATTATATTATTAGGAATAAGCTTATAGAAAGTGGAAAGTGAAATAGAAATATTGTTTTTTATTTTTATATCTTTATAAATTTCTTTTTTTGTTTTCAATAAGGAGTATTTTATTTTAGTTGAGTATTCACTCAATTCTTTTTGTAATTCTTCATAAATCAATCCAGGGGATTTTTTAGTGAATTGGCTGGTTGGGAATGAATTTTTTAATATGTGTTTTAAAATATTTTTTATGTTTTCTTTCTTTACTGAATCATTTTTTCCTTTTTTATTTTTTGAATTTAATGATGCTTTTTTAGCATTTTTTATTTTTTTAGAATATGAATACTCATTTTTTGTCATTTTAAATCCACGATCCCAAAGCTCTTTCAGACTGTAGCTTGATGTAACCAATGCTCTTAGGGAAGGAAGGTGCTTGGCAGGGGACTCTGACATCAATTCCTTTAGGTTGTTAAGGAAATCATCTGTCTTAGAATTTTGTATGACAGGTAAGAAGGTACTTTTTCCAAACTCTGTTTTTAATAAGAAATGCTCAACAAAGCTGTTAAGATCACTGCCAGCAGTAAAAAGGAATGCTTGTTTAAGCATAGAGATTCTTTCTCTCTTAGTAGAAGCCCCCAGTGAGAAGAAGGGTGTCATCTGAGGTGCAAACTTGATGGGTTCCATAATGACAGTGGTTGGGTTCCTTGGCTTGGTTCAGGCAGTTCTTGCTTGGAAATAGATGTGCAGTTATCAGAGAGGAGTAAAGGTGTGGATTGTAAAGTAAATTTCTGTAAAGTTGAGCTTTTTAAATACTATGTTAGCTGAGCTTTCGCACTACAGGCATAAATCCCCAACTGACCCCCAACTTATCTCCTTAATTTATCAATATCACCCCTGGAGTCTGATATCATTGTTTATTTACCCCTTTTTATATTCTGGTTAACTGTTGATATCTCGGCAAATAGTACTTCAATCTCGCTCAAACTAGTATCATTAGAAAGCCCTTAATCTCAGCTTTCAGAATTGTGCTGCAATGTTATATTTCAATATCAATTTAGTATCTTGAAGCGGCTTTGAATGTAAGCTTATAAAATTATTATTTGAAATAAAATATGCTAATTAACTCTTAAAGTATGATATTTTAATCAGTAAACTAAATTTAAAGTATAAATTATTATTTAGCTTACTTCTAGTAACCAACTCAAAAACCTTTTGTTTAAATAAACTTAAGTTTATTGTAACTTTTAACAGTTCATAAAAAATGAACTTTATATATCTTAAATCTATCAAAACAAAAATTTTATTTTTAATCACATATAAATATTTGCTTATATAATTAAAGTTGTATCTTATTTTTATAGATACAATGACTAAGATCATTTTTTTATTTAGTTTAAATAAATTTCAACCTTTATAAAATTTAATTAAATAAAGCAAGATTTTGATACATTCTTTTTTATGTTTGGATTTTTTATACATATTATCTCTAGCATACAGTATAAAAATATAATTTTATTAAATAGTTGTATAAAGCCATTTTATTAATATTAAATACTTAAGAATTTGAAAAGAAAAACTTTTACTCTCTCATAAGTTCTTATTATATATTTTCTATAAAATCTAACTTAAGAATAAATTACTTATGCTAAATGAGATCACTGAAATTTCAATAAAAGTTTAGTTTTAATTTTAGTTTTAGTTTTTTAACTTTTTACTAGATTTTTTATAAAAAAAATCCAAAATTATTTGATATTTATTTATTAAATATGCAAAAAAGCTAAGATTTTAGGCAACAATTTAATTTCCAACAAAAAGCATCATATCAGTTTTATTGTATTTTTATGTTTCTCTTTTTAAAATGAAGTCATTTTTTACTAATCAGCTTTCAAGAAAAATGGTACATGAAATAAGATTGTTACTAGCTTTTAATACAGTTTAATTTAGCTGTAAGTAGAAAATGATTAATTTAATATAGGTTTTTATATTATAAGGATTAAATAAGATTTATTTTGATAAAATTGTTATAATTATTTAAATTTATTGATAAGAAAATTAAAACAAAATTTTAAAGTGTTAAGTAGCACAGTTAATAGGAAACAGATTAATCTAACAAATAATGACCCAAATGGAATTATAATATCTGTGTATTTAGTCAAGAAAATATGTATCAGAAAGCTCTTGATTTGCCAAAAGTTTATTATTCAAGTATTTTCAAAATAAATTGTTCCACAGAAAAAGATTTTTTAAGTATGTAAATTTATTTTTAGTCTTAATGATCTATTGCATGAAAATATTTTAATGCACTGGATAAACTTATAAATTATGATTTAAAACATGTTTCAGTGATGGTGGTCTCACAGTCAACGCCCTGATTATCAGAATATAATGTTGCAACCAAGTATCCAGACTTGCCTGCCAGTGTATCTTAAATACACAGGGGGCGCTCAATGAGTCACCCCTTGACATGTCTAACAACACAAACCACTCTGATGGCAATGTCAAACTGTGAGCACTTTCTAATTAGGAGCATTACCAATTCAACTTGCTGATCCTGCACAAGTTATTCCTTGGCTCCAAACCTTACATGGAACATGGAACATGCCACTCCCTTGTGGCCCGGTGGCTTTCCAATATAGCATATTAATTTCAGTATTCTATAATAAACAATACCTTATTCTTATTATTTCTGTCCTTTCTATCAGACTATTGTCTTCCCTAATTCAAATGCAGAATCCTAATTAGTTCAGTTACAACAGTGGTAGCAGCGGTAGGTTTACAACCTACCTAAAGAGAAAATTCCCCCATGAAAGGACAGAGTAAAAGCTGTATGGCTACTCCCCATCAAGAAACCTTCCTGCCAATCTCCAAGGGGGACATCTGTCACAAGTGACAAACTCCTATTGACCTTGCTTACAGTAGTTTTAAAAGCTATGGCGACAAGCAAAATGAACTCAGATTTAAACAAAATCATTTTAGACTTAAACAAAATCCAAGACGCGCAAGATTCAGGATTCAAACAATTTAAATATTGTTGGTTAATAAATTAAATGTCAAACCAAAAACAAAATTTCATTTGCCCATTATACAAAATTATATCAAACATCAAGCGGTGTAGTTCAACCCACAAACAAAATGAACTGACGCAACAAGTGAAATGGATGGATGCTATTCCGGAGTATATTATAATCCAATCAGGATTCATATGAGACACCAACAGAAGGACCAAAATGAAACAAAATCTGAGTACTCTAGAAGCGAGATTACACAAACACAAAACAAAATGAACTCACACAAGATGTGTAGTATGAGCAGCCTAAAATAAAAAATTAACAGTTTAACAGCCAATCAACAGCTATCCAATTAGGAACAGAGGCATTTTATCCATTTTTATGGCTCCAGATTTGTATGGAATGGTTTTGAGAACCTGCCAAATATGGGCTCAAGATTACAATAAAAATAAATCATAAAATTTAAACTCTACTTTTAGTGATTTTATCCTAGGTTTATTACAATAGTTTTCAACAGCAACATTTTTAACGGCGCCAGCAGACAAGCCAACAGCAGCCAAGCCAGCTTCAATGGAGGCAAGGCTCAGAACGTGGAGGCACCCGTTTATACCCAAGCCTTTGAGGCAGGTAACAAGGAAGCTGACCTGTGACTGACCCCTAACCCATATGGCTTTGACTTGTTTGAGAGTCACTTTGCGTCTAGTGCTGCCCCTGCTCCCACTCCCACCCCCGCACAAGCTGCCCATCAACCAACCAATCAGGATGGCAACCTCAATTTGGAACAACTTCCCACCATTGACCAACCTGCCCCTCCCTCAGCCAATCAGGCTTCAGCTCCCCCTGCCCAGTGCCCCAAGCGACAAATTATCACTGCCCAAATTCTCCAAGAAATTGTGGCACTGAATCTACAGGGTCTGTCATGAGACCAGATTGCTGAACAATTGCAATTTACCCAAGCTACTGTCATGCGGGAATTCAACAGCATGATGAACAGGGGGAATTGGATCAGGGCGGCCAAGAAGCCCAAGAAGGCCCAGGAGTCCCAGATAACTGAGACCTACCCAATCATGCTTGACCTCCTCCAGCGGGACCCCAAGCTTCCCTTGACCCAGGTCCGGAAGCAACTTGCTCACCATGGCATTTGGGTGTCTGAGCGCATGGTGCAGCTCTGGATGTATGGTAAGGTGACTTCTGTATGGGTTCTTACCTATTTTGCCAGCGACCAATGGGATGATGCTGAGGATTCCCCGTATGATCTTGAGATTGAGGCAACCCTGGTCTGATGCCTGATAAGTCTGTCAGATGATGTCATTTTCATCTCCTACTACAAGTTATCAATTGCTTATGACAATTTTGGTGAGATGGGAAAAGCTGCCACCAAGAACAGAAGGAAGAAGGTCAAAAAGGGGACGTTCATTGGTGCATTTCTGGCTGTGTTGGCCAAGGGTTTTGTCTATTATTGGACATACCCTGATTTCATCAATGGGTACTCATACAGCCACATCCTCGGTGGATTGCTTGACTCCTGGGATGGCTCAAATTCAAAGCATTGGGTTTTCTTGAGCCACCAGATGGAGGGTAGCTTCACTGCCCTTGAGGCCATCCAGGAACACGGGCACCAAGCCTCTGTGTACCCAGCTGGCCACGCCAACGTCCATCTGGGTGATGCCGTCTTCTTTAACATTAGAGATACACTGCGGGAATGCCGCCCTCAGGCTTTCAACAACCTCTATCTTGGGGTCCTTGACCACAATTCTCTCTTTGGTCACCAAATGGTGGCTGACTTGCTTGCGCAAATGGTTTTCCATGTGAATATGGGCAACCAATCACAGAAAGACAAGCACCTCCCGCCCCGTGCCACAGCCACCTACCAGCCCATCCAGCCAATGACTGATGAGGAGTACAACAAGCAGTATATGGCGGCCATCACACACAATCCTCCTGCCTCCACCCCTGCCACCAACACTCCTCACCTGCAAGCCCCAGCCACCCAATCCCAGACCCACTAAGCCCGCTCAGAAGCGCATCCCTGATGTCAAACCCGTCACTCTTCCCCGCCTCAATAAACCTCCTGTTGCTGAACATTTCTATTTATATTCTCATTATTTTGAATTTCAATTGTTCAGGTTATCTTTGTTTATAGTTGGGTTTATTCTTTATGTTCAGCTTTTTTCTATAAAATCATATATTTACTATGTTGTGTATATAGATCCAGAACATAGTTATTTTTAGTACCCAAACCCAGCCCCTTGTGAAAATATTAACAACGACTTGGTGATCAACTGAATTTGAATTAGAAAATTATAGTGTTAATTGTATTTAGATAAAGTTGTTACTGATCCAAATTCAAAACCTTAATGATAAACTTTAAGCCAATCAGGAGCCAAGTGATAAAGTGATTGTTGTGACATAGAGAGTCATTCAATAATTATTTGATGCATGTGCGCTAATTCATATGATTGGCTGGTTGTTTTGCCATTGTACACCATTGCCGCTGTGGCGAGTTGTTGGTGGACTAGTGCCCAATCAGCTGCTGAGTTAACACTAGTCTACCAACAACTTGCCACAGCAGCAATGGCGTACAATGGCAAAACAACCAGCCAATCATATAAATTAGCGCACATGCATCAAATAATTATTGAATGACCCTTTATGTCACAACAATCACTTTATCACTTGGCTCCTGATTGACATAAAGTTTATCATTAAGGTTTTGAATTTGGATCAGTAACAACTTTATCTAAATAAAATTAACACTATAATTTTCTAATTAAAATTCAGTTGATCACCAAGTTGTTGTTAATATTTTCACAAGGAGCTATGTCAAGCGCCAAAAATAATATGGTAACCAAGGAAACAATGCCACACAAAGCAAACAACACATATTGAGATGTGTGTAAAACATATACAAAATGGGTAAAAAGATGGGATAATGTAGTAAATGGGAAAACAAAAAGGAAAAAACAAAGAGGCAATTGTATCAAAATGATACAGAATTTATTGGGGCAAGAGCTATAAAAACATATGAAAAGGTTAGTAAAAAATCAATGAGCAAATTGAAAAACCTTCTAAAAGACCTTGACTTGGAAATTGCCAAAATCAAATAAATTGACCACAAGGTCAAGGAAAAAGTTAAGTCTGCCGTCCTTGAAGGGGACAAAATCAAAAAGGTGTCTGCCAAGTCACTCATTACCAAAATACCGGACACCCCTGAGAAGACAATAGAGCGCCTACTCAACATTCAGAAGACAGTGGTTGAAGGCTTGCAATTCAAGTCTTTTGCCCTCTCTGTGCTGTCTGTCTGGACGGACGACCCTGAGATGTATGTACATCTCAAACCCGCCAAGAGGGCCCACAAGGAGGACACTGAGATGCCCGCACAACTGCTTGCGCCAAGGATGGCAAAGCCTGCTGAAGCCGCCAGCAAAGAAGAAACCCAAGAAGGTAACCTAAGAAAATAAATTTAATAAAAATTCATAAATACTTACCTTTTTTTAGAAGATGTTGATGACAAACTCCACCAGGTCCTGGTTCCTTTTGTTCCCCCCACCTTCTACTCAAATTTTTCCACTCACGTGGCCAAGCAGCTTTTCCTGTCCCCCCTGTCTTGCGGGAGCTTGAAGATAGGATTCACAGTGCATTCCCAATGTCCAGGGAGGCATTGGCAGGGCTGACACATGGCAAGGGGGCATCCGAATGGGCAGTTACTGCCTACAAGGATGCTCAACTGGTCCGCCTGGACCCAGTTAACCTCAGTGGAGTTTACTGTGTAAACTCCATTGATCTTGTTTGGGACGTCCTGGCAACGCTCTCATTCAAGAATATACCAGAGATGGGCCGGGTTCATGCGGCTGCTTGCTTCTGCTTCCCAGTGGAGCATACCCTCTCCTACTAGCTGGAGAACTTTGGGCACGCGGTAGAAAAACTGGCTGTTGCGGATGCAACAGCCGTGAATAAGACCAAAATCCTCCTGGCGGACTTCAGGCTGGCCTGGAGTGCCAACAAGATGGGGGTCCCAGAAGCTATGGATCTTACCTTTGGCAAAACTAAACATGAGAAAAAAATAAGCGCAGTATACAATAAATTATGCGAGTTTACGGGAGCCTTTGCTGGGCAAAGGCTTCACCTTGTTGTTTACCTGTGGTTTATATTCTACTTTAGAATATGCGCCAGCGTAGAGGATCTAGACGGGGTCCTTCTTGGAATTGACGAGGCCTGGCTTGCACTTGACGGGAAGAAGGTCCCCCCCCCAGATATGACTCAGTGGACCACATTATCCAGGACGCCCTGGTCCTGGCTGGAATCTACGGGTTTGCGGCCCCGCCTGAGAAGCTGCTGCTTCACTCCCACCTAACCATTCTGCCTTTCACCAGCAGGCGGGAGTATTTTAACCAGGGTGTATCCACTGTCCACGGTGTGGCGGTGGAGGTTGTGTGCCACCTCCATCACGGGGTGGGTACATACCGCCAAACCCATTATAGGCGCTCCTAATATATCCTCTATTCCAATAAATATATTTACCCTTTAGATTATTTTTATTATAATTAATAATTTTATAAAATAATATTTTAGCAAACATTACTTACAAAATAAATTCCAGGGAAGGTTTTAATAAAAGCATATAATATATGTCAATAAAATCTACTTCTAATTTGTATGATTTACATTTTTTTAGTTTGCTTTTTATATTTATTTGCCAAAAATGATTATAAATAAATAAATTACTAACCTTCATTGATGGTGCTGCTGAATGTGATTGCGGGCTTGTAAACATCTAAATATAAAATGTTAGTTAAGGAATCTTGATTAGTAAATTAGAGGATATATAAAAAAGTGGGATAAGCTAAGCCTTTAATTGATTGGCTGATTTGCAAGGCACGCGGGAATAAACAAATCAGTGTGGCCATAGGATTTGGCCACGGTCTCAGCTGGGAGGGTATGGATCCCTGCCTGCAGCAAATCAAAAAGGTCCTCTGTCCCAGTTGGGGTTCCTCTCTTGACAACTTGCTTGAGCCACCCAAAGACTTCCTCAATGGGATTTAGGAAGGGCAAATGGGCGGGGAGGAAGAGAAGGCGCAAATTTGCCGTGGCCAATCACTGGGGGCCCACTGCAGCGCTGGTGTCAATCATTGGGAATTCCTCAAGAATATCTGCCACCTTGTGGAGACCAACGTTGTCCAGCACAATTACGTTGGTGAAGCCCGGGCTTGTGCGCCTCAGGTGCTCCTGGACCAATTGGAGGAATGATAGGAAGGTCTGGCTATTGTGAGATCCCAATATCATTTGGTAGAGCTCAACCCCCTTTGGACCAAGGAGAGCCACCATCAAATAGGCTGTGGCGCAGACTGCAGCACGCCAAGCCACCCCATCATTGGAGCCTTTGGGTACATACCCATACTCATTGTGCATTGACGAGGCAAATGCTGATTTGTTGATGTAGTAAAATTTGACTGTCCCCTTGGCTTTTAGGGCAGTGTACGCCTCCGCATATTTTCTCCGGGTCTCAATATTGGCTGGGCTGTTCCAATTGTATGGGGATACCCCGAGTTTTTTTCCAGGAAAATTGCACTCCCTTGACCAGATGGTAGTAAAAGGAAATAGAAGCCTCAACCCCAAAAGCAGACTTGACCATGGCCTGGATATTTGCCAGTTCAAGATGGCAGTCCCGGGTGATCCACTGGTGGATTGCCCATTTGTGCTCCTTTGTGAGCATGGTCAACACGTGCAAGGATTTCTCCGCGGCAAGGACTTGACCCATGTTGAGGAACTTGTTGAAGGTCTTTGAGGCATACTTGGGATCCACCCCAACAATGGCTGCGGCCGCCTTGTAATTGCCTGATTCACGCATTAGATTAAGCAGGATGATGCATTTGATGTCAGGGATGCGCTTCTGAGCTGGCTTTTTAGCGGTGGAGATTGACTCATCGGCATTGGGCAAGGCACAGGGCATAGGCACCTTGTTGTAGAAGGCTGCAACTTTCTTGCGCACCAGTTGTCCCTCATCAGTTTGAAAGAACTCAGGCTCCTTGTTGTCCTCCTGATTGCCATTGCTGATGTATGGCTCATAGCTAGTATCAAGTACAGGCTTCACCTTCTCCAGCATGGCTGACGGGACCGACTCTTGCCAGTACACAGCGTCAAACACATACAAAGTAAGTTCTACCTCCTTGTCTCTAACCGTTTTTGTGAAGGTAACCTTGGTGGGCTTCCGGGTCAGCTTGGGGACCCAAGGGTTTATGCTCCGCACCATAGCAGCTTGTGCTCCTTGAACCAGCTGTGTCAGTGCAGCGTCACTATGGAACTCTCCTCTTCTGCCTCCCTCCTGAGTAGGCACTTGTGTTGTACTGAGTCTATTCTTTGACCCGCAGGGGCGACTGCAACTGCGGCGCACAACGGGTGCATTGGTACTCTGGTGTTGTGTTCCTTCCATTTTAAAATTTAATAAAATACTAAATAAATTTTAATTAAGTTACTCCCTAATTTTAATTTTTGCTTTTATCTGAATATGGATATTTAATTAATATTTTTCCCACCCAATATCCCAATTATAGATTTTTTATTTCTTAATTAGTTATTTCTGGTTTACAACGCCCATTTTTGAATACCCAAAATAATTTCCACCCATTTTCTCATATTTTTTGCCAAATCAAGCACCCAACACAATATTTTTAAAATTTATGTTTCAGATCTTGTGTCTTATTTTAGATGCCTTGGTATCATTCTTGATTACAATCCATTGCACAAACTGTGTGAGTGATTTTGTTTATTTTTTGAGTTCCTATTGTGTTTTGTTTTTGGATTGAGTTTTGACGCACCATGTGTGGGTGTATTTTGTCACTGATTCACATAGTAAACATATGGGACATTATTTTTCTTGTTATGCCTAGGCGCCAGATTGGTTATTTTATAACTTAATCACATTATTCATATTCAAATTATTCAGAAAGAGTAAAATACAATCAATCCCAAATATTTAATTGATCTTGGGCTTGGGTGATTTTTTAAAAAATAATTCATTGATTTTATAATTGAAAATTGCAACTTATAGTACTACTGAAAATATCTTAAGTGCTACTACAAACCAAAAATATTTATGATGAGTTGCATGGGAGAGTAATAGCAGCCCCAAAGCTATAAATGCTATTACCCTATCTTTGGCTCATCATAAATATTCTTAGTTTGTTTCAGAAAAAAAGGTTGTTGTTTTTGAAAGACTGATAACTCTATTTAAAATACACCCTCTAGTAAGCTGCCCTACTTCATGAACTTGCCCCAATACACTACTAGCATCTTCTGATATTTTTGTTTCTCTGGTATCATCACGTGATTTCAAATGATAAAATATCTCAGAATATTCTGAGAAGCTTTCAAATGTTAAAGGTGAAGTATATAACTTCCCATCTTTCATCAAATATGAAAGATTAATGCGCAGATTTTTAACTTCAAGCTCTCTTTTTATAGGCCTAAATTTCCTTTCATAAATATAAAAAAATGCTTTTTGGGAAACAATTGAACCAGTTAAAGATGAATTGTATAATTCTTTTCTTCTTTCTTCTTTCTCACAAATATTTTTTAGATCATTAATGTTGTTAATATAAAGTACATTTTCTTTTTCCTTTAAAATTTTTGATATTACACCAAAGTGACCATCAACAATGCTTTTTCCATGGCATTCAACAAAACGGTTATATTTTATGGAACCCTTAATATATTTAGGTGCCTCTTTAAATAAGTAATATAAAAATTCATATGATCTAAAATGATTTCCATTATCTGTCCATACTTTTATATTTTTTATTTTTTTAAATCTATCTAATTTAAGAAGACTTATTAGACATTCACCTGAAAATAAAGAATCATGTGATAATATTTGAGACAAAAAATCATGATATTCATATTTAATTTTATTGTTTTCTTTAAAAACTAATGCAAACCCTAATAATGAGATTGGTTTTTTTGAATAAAAACAATTATTGGTCTCAATTGGACCACCTCCAACCTTTAAGTTTTCTTTATAATCTATAACTACAACACAAGACTCATCATCTAGTTCATTAATATCTTTTTTATATTCACAATTTTGATGAACATAAAAGTCTTGGTGCTGATTAATAGTCTTTAAGTCATTGTCTATAGATTCTGGTAATGGTAAGTTTTTACTTTCACATTCTTCCTTCTTTTTTCTAGTGAATTTTTTAAATTACAAATATTGCACATATCAGTTTGTTTTTTACTTTTTATTATATTTTTAGGGATTAATTTATAGTAAGTGGAAATTGAAACTGAAATTTCATTTTTTATTTTCATATTTTCATATATTTCTTTTTTTGTTTTAAGTAGAGAGTATTTAATTTCAGTTGAGTAATTACTCATCTCTTTTTCTATATCTTTATAAATTTTTTCAGGCACTTTTTTTGTAAACTGGCTTGTTTCAAAAGAATTTTCCAGCAATTTTTTAATTATTTTTTTAGTTATTTCTTTTTTTAATGAATAGTTATTATTTTTTTGGCTTTTTTTGTTTAAGCTTACATTTTTATTTTTATTTATTTTTCTTGAGTATTCAAACTCACTTTTGGTTATATTAAACCCCATATCATTAAGCTCTTTTAAAGAGTAACTGGAAGTAACCAGAGATCGCAAGGCTGGGAGATGTTTTTGGGGAGAAGATTTCATGAGATCCTTTAAGTTTTCAATGAACTCATTGCCTTTTTGATTTTGAATAGTTGGCAGGAACTGAGCTTTCCCAAATTCAGTTTGAGTAAGGAAGTGCTTGATGAAATTATCAAGATCATCACCAGCAATAAAGAGGAATGCCTTTTTTAACATTGCAATTCTCTCTCTTTTTGTTGAAGCTCCCAAGGAAAAAAAGGGTAGCATGGAAGAAGTAAATTTAACTGAGGACATGGTAGTATTTTGAATCTGTAATTAGGTCAGATCTTTGATGTGTGCCTTAATGATGGAGTAGTTATGATCAGAATGTGGTCTTTGAATTGGGTTATTTGGATTAGAAGCTCTGTGGTACTTTAGCTCTTATATACCAAGCTAAATGACACCATTCTGAAAGAAATGGTGTGATAGCTTTTATTATAGTTTGAACTTGAATTTATGTTTGCAGAAATTAATTAAATACCCAGTTTTCATGCACAAGTGATATATGTGAAGCAGCTAAGCATTATTATTACATCATATCCTCTTTGTAATCAATGCAAATCAATTAAAATGATGTATTCAGTTAATTGTAACTCTTCCGCATATTTTTAAAATGATAAAATATTAAAGAATTCCATTTAAAGAATGCTCAATTTGAGGTTCGAAGCTCACTTGAACCTTAAAATCAATCTAAACAGTGATAAAAACATCCTAACTTCAAACTATCATAAAATCCTAGAGAATTGAGCTTTTTAAATAAAATAAAATGCAAAAATAAAGCTCTCAATCTTATCTTTAATTTCGTCAAATAAAAAACATCTGTTGTGTATTCAAAAAAGAGTATTTATTAGCTTTGAAGTGATCTACTTTATATCATTAGATATAATCATATAATAAAATCTGGATTATGCTCTTTTAAATTACTTTTGCTTTAATATTGAGCATAGTATACATATTAAAATTTTTACACCAATAGAAAGATAAGATTCTTAGCTTCATTTTGATAGTTTACAGTGTGAAAAAATATTAATTTTTCATTGAGTTATTAATGTTTTAAATATAAATTGTGTAATTAGTTACTTTTTCAAAATCGAACTGTGTTATGCTGCGACTTGAGCAGCATGTGCATTAGAAAATGGCCTAATCTCTAAAATAATGACCCATATGTACACCAAAAGCCAACTCACACCATTTTGTTTGTGAATCCATGTATTTTGGATTGCATTTTGAATGGTTTTGTTTTGTGCGTGAGTCCTTCTTTGCTGTGTTGACCCATTTTGCCTATTAACGCCAAAAATCCCTGTTAACAGAGTGTATATTTTAACCTGCTAGTTGGATTTTGTTTAAATCTGAGTTCATTTTGCTTGTTGCCATAGCTTTTAAAACTACTGCATTATTGATAATAAATTTTAAAGTCAATTACATAGTAAATCTAGCTTAAATTTTGGGATTGCTGTTAGCCATCAATTCATTTATGATAAAAAAGATGGATTAAGTAACACAGATAAATTTATAAAAGGTCTATTTCAACAATCTGCTATATGTGCTATACCTATTTCAATATATTAATTCAATAAAAAAATTTAAGTGCACAATTAATTTTTTTATTGTTTATGCTTCAGTTTTGTTACAAAAAATAAGTTAGGCTTAAAAAGTGTTGGCATTGACACTTTTACATTGTGAAAAATTGATAAAAAAAGCTTTTTTATTAGTAAACATAAAGGGAAAACTGTGTTGTATTGATATTTTAAGGTAGGCTACGCCATCTCAAATTAAATTTGAGATGGAGTTTTTGTGTTAGTGATTTTGAATCACAAAAAAATAAAATAAAAATAGTTAAAATTCACTTATATTTTATAATGTGGCATCTCAAAAGTACACTATCTCAATTTTGTCATTTCAAGTCAAATTTATTAAATCTTATTTTGGTAACTCTATTTACATATAAAATCACTTAGTGTGGGGTGCTTTTACGCCATCTCAATTTTACGTCATCTTGATTTACATAATTTATCTTAAACTAAAATAAGCTTATTCTTGAACTAAACCAAACCCTGTTGTATAAAATCAGATGCTGTTCCTATAGTAATAATCCAAGGCACTTATACTAAGAACAACCTAAAATAACACCCCTATGGTAGTCCTACTAGTGATTATCATTGCTGGGTAAAAAAACCATTTTTTCATATGTTTTTAGCTTATCTATACATATATACATTGATAGGAGTTTAATTAATAAAATGTTTTAACAGTAATTTTAATATGTAAGGTGGTGATTACGCCATTTTAATTTATGTCACTTCAAATTCCACTGGGTTTCATATTACCCAATTGATTTGATGCACACAATGGATGGGGGAAAATAAGGGGAAGTTAAATATGGTGCCACACTACACTTTATTGATTCTACTATTGCAATTCTTGCTTTCCACTTTTAAAAAGTATTATTTTACGTTAAAAACCATAGTATTAAAAAAGTAAGAAAGCTTCTAAAATTTGCAAATAGGTATTTTTAACCTTCTCTAAACAACTGGGTACTTTTTAACTCTAGTTATATAAGCTAGTTTTTGAAATATTTAAGTTTTACTATTTGGTCTGTTTGAGGTAGCTCCACCTTAGATTTCTTAATTTAATATAAAAATGGTCAAAATCACTATGTTTTGAGCTACAGCATCTTGATTACGTCATCTCAAAAATACCGTTTCAACTGGAATTTTTCAGTCAAAACTCAAAGTTTTGCCTACTTGCGCTACTAATAATGAGGAGTGCCTTTTGGGGAAGCTTCAAATATGGAATTAATAAAGAAGAGAAGTATATTTTATTGGATAATACTTTAGACTTATATAGCTTTAGCTGTGGCAGAGATTTAGTTGGATCAAACCTAGGGGTTGGTCATGTGCAGGATGGGTTCAAGTCACTGGATACTTAGACAGTCATGTGATATTGCTTGGTTGCCATTTCCAGTATGTCAAACTATATATTGGAAAGGCACCAAATCAGTCAATGACTGAATGTTAAATGGGTTGGCGGTAGCCAGAATACTTGTACATCCAGATCCTTGACACTAATAAAGAATTTATTTTACAAAAAAAACTTTTAATTTTGATAGTATATACCTTCAGAATTTCTCTAAAATTATGTGTAAAAACATTTACTATTTTTCTAATATAAAAATTCTCATTTTCCCTTTGACAAAGGCCCCCAAAATGTCCATATTTTGATACCAATTTACTTTTAGATGCCTCCCAAGTCTAACCCTAAAGCTACGCCCAAGGCCTCCAAGGACAAGAACAACCCCCTAAGGCCAAAAATACCAAAACTACCCTGAAAAAAGCAGCCTTCTAAGGCTAAAGCTTCTCCTAAGACCACAACACCATCACCTGATACAGAGGAAACCAGCCCAGCCCCTCCCAACTCTCTCTTTGTATACTCCCCTCAGACCCCCAAGAGAAGCTTCTTGGGTTTAATTGCCACTTTGATCCCACATCAGAGACTGAGAAAAGCAGGAGAAGGAACCTGAGCCTGGTGCACCTTTGTATTATTGAATTGAGCTCTGGGATTTTAAAACTTTCCACAATATCTGCAACAGGAATGATACCTTTGCTGTGCCTACCACATTACCTGAAGACTACCCTATCATATTCAAAAATGGAGGTGTTGGATTTTTTACAAGGGCTGCAGCTTTAACTGTAATGAGAAAAAATCCTGTCTGTCAGCATCACTTTAAATGTGACACCCTTTGTTGCCCTGCAAGGCTCATCATTTATGAATTCACCAGATTTAAGGCATTAACTGTAGGCCACAACTGCAGTGAGCCATTTGATCCCCTATACCAACTGATATGCTGGTTTTTTTGTCAAGTAATCCCCACCACCAGAGACAAAACCTCCACTGAGGTGGTGAGTGATGCCCTCCTCAACCTCAATGACTCATAAATTGCCTCTGTTGGTGACACCTCAAAATTACAGAGATACCTCACTAATCAGAGGTATGCTCTGTTCACTGAAGGTGTCAGTGCTACCTTCATTTACCAATTGATATTAACAGAGGAGAAGAAGCTATATCATTTTAATGAGTTCTTTCTCTTTTATGACAATGACCCAAATGCAAAGGAGTGTGTAACCTGCTTTGCTACCTCCCAGGATTTGTGAAACCTCCTCAAGTGCAAGACCTGTCTTGCAGATGGCACTTTTTCCATATGCCCAAAGATTTTCAGCCATATGTAGAACATTCACATGCAGGTGGGAAATCTATTCCCTCCCTTTGTTTTTACTTTCTCCCCAACAAGAAGCAGGACACATATGTCCATACTCTCACTATCTAAAATACTAAACTGGACAAGATCCTCCCCATCATTAAAGAGAAGTTCAAGAAGACCAGAGGGTGCAAGAAGAAGGCCCAGTCACAGGAAGGGAGCCACCCTAATCAAGAAGCAGGCAGAAAGCCTACCAGTCACGGTAGGTTCCATCATGCCGGGTATTATCTGCCCAAGTAAGAAGGCTCAAAAAGCCAAAAGCCTTTATCAAAATTGACCAACTTAATGGATTTAAACAAACAGTCAATCAAAAATGGGTTATGGCTGCTCTAGTCTGTCAGCTGAAACTGGTTCCTTCTTTCAAATTGACATTGATAAAGTGGCATAATTTGAGGGTCACCTGATAAGAGCTTGTCAATCAGCATGATTGTCAGAAACTAGTCACAAAAGGGTTCTTTGCAACCTGGACCAGATACTTACTTGACAATGTGGAAGGAATAGGAGGTCAAGACTCAGGTGGTATTGCTTAGTCAATTTTTCTGATATATATTGAATAATTTTACTGTTTCAACTCTAAGAGTTGAGTCCTCCTAAAATTTTACTCAATAAAAAATCATTTATCCCAAGTTCTAATTTACTTTTTAAAAATTCATCCTGTGGTTGGGTTGTTACAATATATCCCATACAATCTGATGCTCAACAGAATTATTTCTGAAAGATGGGGTCCTGCAGTTGGAACTTTGTTGTTGGTGCTACCCAATGTTAATTTTGCTCCAACCAATTTTGCAGCTCCTCCCCCATTCTTGAAACTGAAAATGTGTTGCCTCCCAATGTCCAGAATTTTATTCTTAATATTTTTGATGTTGTCTCAGGCCATTTATATTGGGCTACTTTGGTTAGGATTAATTGTTCTTCTCAATCCTGGTATTACAATTGGAAATTTTACAAAAAGATATTTGAAGCCACATTGGTGGTTAATCATTAATTTTATGTGAATTTGGGTGGTAATTCCCCATCACTTAAAAACAGCTTCAAACTATCCCGCAATTTCTGTCACAGTTTGATTTTCTTCACAAGTTTTGAGGTGACAATGTTGACTGGCAAGCCAGTTTCTAAAACAGCCTTGATCTTCACTTTTTGAATGGATATCTCTACTTGAGTGTTAGTGCAACCAAAGGGTGGAAGGACAGCCAAGATATCTTGAGTCTCTGCTATTTCCTTATCCCACTTCTCAATCATGCATCTTAATCCTGGGAACTCATTATTAACAGTTTGGAGAGGGAGCAAAACAGATACATTCTTGAAGACAGCGTCAGCAACCTCAGTAGCTTCTTCTGACAACTCCACTAGCACGGGGGACCTCTTAGCTTGAGTGAGGTAAGGGCAAGTGACAACTTCTTTGGCTTCAGGAAAAGGCTTAGCAGTAGTTGTAGTCTTTTCTGATTGCAATTTATAGGGGACTGTAATGGTTTTGGGAACAGCCATAACAGAGTACCCTTATGCATTGGCATTGTCTGTATCAGAGTCATCCAGGTCAGAATTGTCAGAGATATTGTGGAACAATAGGAGGATAGGAGGAGCCTCATTATCAGCAGGCTCAGAGTCAGATATAGAGGGAGAGATTGAAAGAGACTGGGAAGAATTGTCAACCAAGAGCGTCTCTGCCTCTAGGTTGACTTCTCTTTTCCCGCCTGCTCTTTTGGATCAGCTCCTTCAACCTGTGGGTTGGTGCAGACTTGAGAATGGTGACCTATCTGACCACAGTTGTGGCAATCTTGGCGTTGAGGGGTATTTTGCAAGTTCATGGTAAGAATACAAGGACCACAGGAAGACAAACCAGAGTTAGAAGCAGCTCAATTTTCCCTAATGACTGCTCCAGAATGGGTAAGGTACATGTCCTGCAACAGCGTCTTTATGCTCTTCATAGAGGAAAGCATAGATTTATGGGCTTTGAAGTGAAGACACAGAAGCTGGTTAACTTTGAGGGCTTGAGCGCAAGCCATGTAAGCTTCATGGGCTGTTAATTGTCTGCTTGTTATCAGTTGCTATCCTTCCATGTAGAATCTGTCTGCAAACTCAGCTAGCATCTCTTTAGGCTTAAAAGAAATGAGTATAAAAGTGTGCTTTTTTACTTCTAGGCTAAGGTCACCAACAAACTTGTCAATCAGAAGCTGCTTCATATCTTCCCATGTCTCAATGATGGGTAGTTCAGGCACCACCATCTCCTGGCAAGTCTGGTGTATACAGGTCAAAATATGTTCCTTCTTAACCTCATCTGATGCTTGTCTCATGGCAGTTTTATAGATAGTTAGGAAAGCTGCAATGGTTGAGGTTTTGGGATCAAAGACTTGTTTAAAGGTAGGCTTGAAGTGTGCTTTGGGAGTTGGACCACTATTGTTGCTATTGAGTACATTTTTGCGTGGGGAAAATTCTGCTTCTGAATTGGTGGGGGGCTGTCTGGCCCACACTGGAAAAACTTTCCTCAAGGGTAGTCAAGGTTTCAGCAGTGTGGGTGCCTGTATTATTATCTAGGGTGGTTTGCCGCTCAGTAACATCCAGGCGCTGACCCTGTGCAGTTACTACTGAGGACAGTTCAGCCAGTTGGGAGGAAAGAGGCGGACCCACTGAAAGACAAGGAGCAAGCCTATCATTCACTGAATTAATTAACTCACTTGTTTCTTGTATTATTTATCAAGCTCAGAGTGGTCTTGTTTTAAATGGTCCACCTTATTAGCTAGAGCTATCAACTCTCTAGCACAGTGAATGCAGGGAGTTCTCAACAAGCCAGGGCAGCAACCATCTTCATCGAAAATCCCAACTGGACTAGCAGCAGTTGTCATCATCTCATTCAAGGCAGCAAGACTTGCTGTAGCTCTGCAACTTGAGCAGTCAACTCAAGCACCTGGGGGTCAGGTCAAGGAGCCTTAGAAGAATTTCCCTGACTGTGAGTAGTTGTACGTAGCTCTCAAATAGCATCCCAATTCTCTGCTCTTGGTCTGCCAAGTCATCAGAAGGGGAGAGGGCAGAACACCTGGCCTGGGCGTAGATAATTCATTCACTTGACTCTGGAGTTTAGCTATAGCAGCGGCCAAGCAGCTCTCTCTTGACCAAATGCTGTACTGATTTCATTAAGGCTATTAGCAGCAAAGTCTGCTACCTGCTGTAGTTGCTCAAATTAACATGTGCTGAATGCATTGAGCTGCTGCACAAGTCGTTCAAAGTTGGAGAGATAAGCGTTCAATGTGGAATCTACTTGTTTTTGTCAGGGTTGTTCTAGCTGGTGAAACTTGTGTAGACGCTCCCTGAGGTATTTGGGGATGGACTGGCGCATTTTTTCTATAGAATTAACCAAACGGGTCTGGGAGGTAACAGAGTTGCGCTGATTGTCAGATACCAAGGAAAACAGGGAATGGATCCACTGTTGATAGGCAGCAAACTGGTCCCAGTGATGAGTAACTGCTGCTTGTAGAGACGAGCTTTCTTGGACATGGAGCCCCAACACCATCTGATTGTGGGCCAAGGCAGGCTGCACAAAGGACAATAGTAAATGCTCAGCAGAGCCAGCCGCTGAAGGAGATGCTGTGGAAATTGAGGAGCCACAATTAATTTGTAGTATTCAGCCCAACTGAACTGCAGCTGAAGGCAAGGGATGACTCCTTCACGGGCTATCCCAAGGGCTACTGACATGACTTTTTCTAAGTCAGGGGTACCCATGGGGTAAGCAACTAGGCAAGGACCATCTCCAAGGTTCATTACAGTAGGGACAATAGGCGGGTTGTGTCAGGGATCCAACCTGTGGGGAGTTCCTGAGAACTCGCGGGCGGACAGCCCGCAGGCCCAGCAGGGAGAGCCCACCACAAGATTGGGGCTAACTTTACAATATAAGATAACAATTTTCCAAGGTCTGCCCAAGGTCTGCTCATAGGCACCATAGAATCAACCAATCCAGTGAGGGTGATATACATCACCCCAAATACCTGGGTCAAAGTGGATTCATTAGTGGCAACAGATTCTTGCAGGCGGTTGGGCCGCGGGGTGTGGGGCAGTGTCATTGGAACCAAATATGCGGGCCAGAAATTATACTTGTCTTGGAATAGCAGAGGGGGCCAGATGATTTTGGTACCCTCTCTGTAAAGGACTTCAATCTCTCTAGTTCTAGCTTCGGGGTCATGGATCAAGATTTCCTCTAGGGTAAACTCAGAATACGCCGGGTTGGGTGGGTACTTGGTGAAATGTACTGGGCCAAAGGGAGCTCCTGGTGGACAGTAAAGATCAGGCGGCTGGTCTGCAGTTTCTTGGGGTAAGTGGGTGTGGGGTGCAGAGCTGCAAGACGTAGGCTGGAAATGAAATAGAACTAATAACAAGTAAAATATGATCTGTTGAACCAAAGATTCATGTCACTTTATTGCAAGAATGGCAATGGGCATCTTCCAGGCGGTCCAGGGTATAAGTATGCCCATCTGTCATGGTAAAACTTTCACAAATTTCTTTGGCCTGGGTTTTCCCGCTTGTTGGGAATTTTGACCAAGCAATGATGCCAATTATGAAGGAGCCCACAGATTGGGATTGCTACAACCAAATCCATAAATTAGTAGTACAAAATACAATGATACTAATTATGATGGAGCTTGCAGACATGGATTGCAGCTACTAAATAATATAAATTTTTAGTTCAAATTATATGCAAATTGGATTAGTAGTAGTCTGCTGACCTGAGCCTTAAACTAGCCAATGATGAGTGCCGCTGCGGCACTTAATAAATATACAAAGCGCCGCCTAGCAATTAGATTAGGCGCCAAGGCGCCAAACTACTTTTATGTCAAGTGCCAACTGAAAATAATTGCAGGTGCCACAGCTCTGCCCTACTTTTACGTCAAGCGCCAAGGCGCTGGGTTTGATTCCCCATAATCTCGAATTCTCATAACTGTTACATCAATAAGCATCAAGCTTGTAGATGCCAAGGAAGCAGGAAGTAATCCTGAAGTAACTAAATTATTCCACCCCAGTAAGGATCACCTGTGCTGGGTGAAGATGAAGATATTCTATTGGTTGACGTGCAAGAAGCGCCAAACCTATATTAATAATTACCCAAATTAGGGGCGTGCTAGAATGTCCTAGAAGATATTGCTATCAGCCCAGGGATTACCCTTGTAGTAGGTATAAGAAGAATTAATTATTTACAATAAAGTCAATCTTGAATCTTTGAACTATCTTTATTTTATCCTTAATCTGGTTGACCTTTATCCTAAACCTTAAGTGCTTCTGCGCAATCAGAAGCCATTGCTGGACAATAATCATGGTTCCGTTCTATACTGGCTCTTCTGATACAGTACTACTCATATCCTCATATATGACTGTATTCTGGAAAATGTTCTGTGCCCTCTAATCTCAAATAATTGTGGTGCTGTAAAGAAAAAAGCGCAACACCACTTACAAGGTCTTCCCAGTCTTTGGTGGCATCAATTGTGGGGGTTATTTCTATTGGCTGTCTCAAACTGAGAATGCTCAAATTCCCTAGTCAGGTTGTGGGATTGGTTGTCTCTGTGTGGCACGTGTTCTATGAGAAGTCTCTCTGTTTCCCCTTCCGTGTGAGCCTGAGTTATTCCAGGATCTGTGGCTGGACCTGCCTGCTGATTGGTTGCATTAACAGGAACCTTGAGTGTGGGAGGTATCAATGTAGGTGAATTTGAATCATCAAGCTTCAAAGTATTTTCTGAAGTTGAATCCTGCTCTGGTTTGAGCCCAAAAAACTGTGGGCTGGCGGCCCGCGGGATGCCAGGTTTTAAGTCTTGTAGTTGAGGCTCTTCAATAAGCATAGTTGATAAGAGTTTGTCACTTGTGACATCATACCCTTCTCCCCTATTGCCCTTCTCCTTCTCAGACCCCTTTTCCAGGTATTGCTGTATGGCTTCTGGTGTGTTAGGTAGGTTGAAGACCGGTTCCCAGGTGCTTTTTTTGTGGGGGGGGGGGTAACCTACCCATTTAACGTAGTACTGTGGGGTCTTGTAGTGAAGGCAGTGTCCATGGATGTACTTTACCTTGTATTTGGTTGAGCGTCCCTCCTGGATAGGTGGAGGTTTGTTCTTGATCTTCTGGTGGGAGAGGGAGGTTCCTTCTTTCTTGAATAGCAGTGATTGGTGGAAGACATTGTGGATTTTCCAAGTAGGCGGCAGCTCTAGTTTGTACACCACTTCTCCTATCTGCTTTACAATCTTGTAAGGGCCACAGCGGCGGTGGGCTAACTTTCTACTGGGTAAGTGTAGGGGAATGTTCTGTGAGTCAAGGTAAACTTCATTGCCTATTTCCAGAGGTTTCCTGGGGACTCTTTTCCTGTTGGCAAATGCTTTGTAGGTCTTAACGGTGCGGGTCAAGTTCCTTACACAGGTTTCTTGGATGGTATGTATTTGTTCAATCCAAGTTTGTCCTGCTGTATTCTGTTCCTTGCTATCAATGCTAGGATCCCATGGTGGGTCAAACCCATAGTTGGCCTTGAACAGAGACATCCCATTGGAGGCGTGGTCTTTACTATTGTATGCAAACTGGGCCATTGGAAGCATCTTGGCCCAATTGTCCTGGTTGGCATTGTCATAGCATTGGAGGTATTGTTCCAGGATTTGGTTAACCTGTTCAGTTTGTCCATCCATCTTCGGGTGGTAGGAGGTTGACATGCAACATTTTATTACAAGGTACTTCATCACTTGGGTCCAGTAATGGGAAGTAAACTGGGTTCCTCTATCAGTGATAATTTCTTCTAGGGTGCTGTGTTGTGTCAAGATGCGGTTGTGGAAGTGTCTGGCAGTCTCAGCTGCCGTGCAGTGGGTAGTAGTCAGGACAAAATAGACCATTTTAGTGAAACAGTTGACCATGACCAGGATTGTGTCAAAGGATTTTGAAGGGGGAACTCTACTATGTAGTCCATTGACACTGACTTCCAGGGAGAAGCAGGTATGTCCAGAGGTCTCAGTAATCCTTCTGGCTTAGAGCAACACGTCTTGGTTCTTCCGTAGGTTTCACAACCATTGATGTAGGCAGCTACTTCTTTGTCCATGCCCGGCCATGTGTAGTTCTGCTTGATACTTGAGAGGGATTTGTGTCTAGCTGGGTGGCCGGCCATCTCTGAATTGTGGTGGTCAATAAATATGTTTTTTTGGGTTGGGCCTTCAGGTACATAGATCCTGTTGTGGAGCAGCAGGGTAACACCTTTCAGAGAGTACTTTTTCTTTGAGTGATGGCAATCCGGGTCCTTTGTCAAGGCTTCAACTAGCTTGGTTGAGTAGAAGTTCTGTTTCTGGGCTTTTATCACATTGAGTTTGCTGGCAGCAATCTTTAAGTATTTGAGGTGTATCCCTAGGCTGGCAAGGTCTAGTAGTATGTGGGTGTTGCAGTCCTTGATTTCTGTAGAGGAGGGGATAAGGTTGGCTCTCCTTCTCAAGGCGTCTGATACCATGTTAATCTTTCCTGGCTTGTAGTCTATGGTTAAGGTGTAGTCTGCTAGTTCTGAGGCTCATCTTGCTTGTTGTTGGTTCAGCTGGCGGGGTTTGAAGAAGTAGACTAAGTTCTTGTGGTCTGTCAGAACCTTTACCAGATGTTCAGCACCGCACAAATACCTGTGCCAGTGTTTCAATGTCTTCATTATAGCTAACATCTCCTTGTCATATATTGGTTAGTTCCCTTAAGCTGGTATTATCTTCTTGGAGTAATATGCTACAGGATGTAGAATACCATCCCCTCCTTCCTGAAGAAGGACCCCACCCACCGCAAAGTCAGATGCATCTGTCTCCAGCACAAAAGGTTGAGCAGAGTCAGGCATGGCAAGGACTGAGGCAGAGGCAAAGGCGAGTTTCAGGGTCTCAAAGGCAGTGGTGCATTCTGGGGTCCAGACAAAGGTGACCTTGTCAGAGCACAGGCAGGTCAGGGGCAGAGTGATGTGAGAAAAATTATGGATGAAATCCCTGCAATAATTTGCCAGGCCCAAAAAGCTTCTCACGTCTTTTCTGCATTTGGGTACTGGCCAGGCTGTTACAGCTTTTACTTTGTCCTGTGTCATCACAAACCCACCAGTCTTCACCACATATACCAGGAATTTAACTTCAGATTGAAAGAATTCGCATTTTTTCAGCTTAGTGTGTAGGTTGGCCTGCAAGAGTTTCTCCAGTATTTGGTCAAGGTGTTGGAGGTGTTCCTCATATGTTTTACTGTATATGAGGATGCCATCCAAGTACGCCACACAGAACTGGTCAAGGTACTTGCCAAGGACAGAGTTGATCATCCTTTGGAAAGTGCTGGGGGCATTACACAACCCAAACAGCATGACCAAGTACTCGTACAACCCATATCTAGTTTTGAAGGCTGTCTTGTATTTGTCCCCTTCTTTGATTCTGATCTGGTTGACGGCGTCTCTCAGGTCAATTTTTGAGTATACCTGGGCTCCTGTCAATACGTCACATAGGTCGTCAGCATTGAGGATGGGGTAGCGGTTCTTTACAATGATATTGTTCAGTTTCTGGTAGTTTACGCAGGGACGCATTCTGCCATCTTTCTTTCCTACAAACAGCATGGGCAAGGAGCAAGGGCTTTTTGACACCCGGATGAACCCTTTTTTTGTCATGTCCTCCAAGTATGTCTTCAGAGCTGCATGTTTTCAGTGATTGCAGCTGTATATGAGGCCATGGTGGGGTTGGGTTCCAGGTAACAGGTCAATGGCATGGTTGTAGATTGAATGACTGGGGAGTTGGGTTGCTGCTTCCTCACTGAAGACGTGGCTCCACTTCTCCAAGGGGGCAGGAAGACTTCCCACACTGGGTTCCATTCTCAGGGTCAGGAGTGTGTTGGGTTCCTTACTGGTTGGGCCCAACTGGAACAGCACCACATCAAACAAATTGTCTCCCTTCAAGGCAACCGTTTGATTACAAAAGTTCAGAATAGTGCTGTGTCTTTGGGACCAGGAGTCCCCTAGAATCAGGGGGTGGGGAAGCCCTTTCAGGATGATGAGAAACGCTGGGTACAAGTTCCACTCAATTTTCAGGGACAATTTGGTGGCGCACTTGAACCCCAAGTTGTGGGAGCTGTTTCCCATGATTACTTTGACACTTTTGTTGATGACTTCCAGTCCAAGGTCCTTGGCAAGGGTGGCATTGATAAAACTCTCCTCTGCTCTGGTATTGATGAAAGCTCCAACAGTCTGGGATGTTGTGGGTGTTCTTGCTTCAACTTGGATAAATTTGTACAATTGAGTAGAGGTGTTTATTTGCGCCAAGGAAACTGAGGGGTTACTCTTCTTGGGTAAAGCCTTGGTGAGGTGCCCAGGTTTGTGGCAATAGAAGCACAAGCCTTCACAGTAGTGGCGCTGTAGTTCATTGGGGGACATCCCTGATCTGCCGGGCGTTGGGGCTTGGTTCAGGCACTGAGCGGAAGAGGGGGTGCCCTCTTGGTTGAGGCTCAACCCACTGCACAAGAGGAGTAATTCATCTAGACCAAGCGTGGGTGGTGGTGCTTGAGGAGCTCCTTCAGGGCAGGGCAGGCTCCTCGGCGGTACAAGATGGCCAATAGCTTGTCCTCAAGTTGGGTTCTGGCTTTCAATTTCAGGAACTTGTCAGTGTAAGCTTGCAGAGAGCGTGGTCCTTGTTAGATGTCCATTAAGCTGATTAGGGCGTGGTGGCAGGTGTCTTGGTTGTTGCCTGTGGCCATTGATTTGCTCTCAAATTGTGAGTAGTCTAGGCAGAACTCAACATCCTCAGCAGTTGCTTTCCCAAACCAGTCCAGGGCATTGCCGGAGAGCATGGAGACTACCCCAAGGACTTTCTTGGTGTCGTTGAAATATGAGTTTGTGTTGGCTTGGAAATGGAGGAGGAGGACTGGCATTGCTCTTCTGGCTTCTTCCAGGGTGAGCTTCCCCATCTGGGGCATGTCTACTCGGGTCGTGGTCTGGTTTACTATGACATTCTGCACCTGTGAGTTTGGGGTCTTGGTCTTCTCATTGCCAAGCAGGGCATCTTTCTGTTCAGGGCTGTTTCAGTGTTGGGTCACTGAGGTGATCAGGTTGGTAGCTAACTTGTACACATAGTAAGCTGAAATCAATAAAAATAGCATACAAGATGCCCCAAGAGCTAACAATATCTTGGGGCCCAGGTTACCATGTTTGAGGTAGATTGCCATAATTTCAGGGATCCAACCTGTGGGGGGTTCCTGAGAACTTGCAGGCGGACAGCCTGCGGGCCCAGCAGGGAGAGCCACCACAAGATTGGGGCTAACTTTACAATATAAGATAACAATTTTCCAAGGACTGCCCAAGGTCTGCTCATAGGCAACATGGAATCAACCAATCCAGTGAGGGTGATATACATCACCCCATATACCTGGGTCAAAGTGGATTCATTAGTGGCAACAGATTCTTGCAGGCGGTTGGGCCGCGGGGTGTGGGGCAGTGTCATTGGAACCAAATATGCGGGCCAGAAATTATACTTGTCTTGGAATAGCAGAGGGGGCCAGATGATTTTGGTACCCTCTCTGTAAAGGACTTTTATCTCTCTAGTTCTAGCTTTGGGGTCATGGATCAAGATTTCCTCTAGGGTAAGCTCAAAATACGCCGGGTTGGGTGGGTACTCAGTGAAATGTACTGGGCCAAATGGAGCTCCTGGTGGACGGTAAAGGTCAGGCGTCTGGTCCACGGTTTCTTGGGGTAGGTGGGTGTGGGGTGCAGAGCCGCAAGACATAGGCTGGAAATGAAATAGAACTAATAACAAGTAAGGTATGATCTGGTTGAACCAAAGGTTCATATCACATTATTGCAAGAATGGTGATGGACATCTTCCTGGCAGTCCAGGGTATAAGTATGCCCATCTGTCATGGTAAAACTTTCATAAATTTCTTTGGCCCGGGTTTTCCTGCTTACCAGGTCTTCCCAGTCTTTGGTGGCATCAATTGCAGGGGTTATTCTATTGGCTGGCTCAAACTGAGAACACTCAAATTTTCTAGTCAGGTTGCAGGATTGGTTGTCTCTGTGTAGCTCATGTTCTATGGGAAGGTTCTCTGTTTCCCCTTCCGCGTGGGCCTGAGGTATTCTGGGATCCGTGGCTGGACCCGCCCGCTGATTGATTGCGTTAACAGGAACCTTGAGTGTGGGAGGTATCAATGTAGGTGAATTTAAATCATCAAGCTTTAAAGGATTTTCCAAAGTTGAATCCTGCTCTGGTTTGAGCCCAAAAAACTGCGGGCGGCTGGCCTGCGGGATGCCAGGGTTTGAGTCTCATAGTTGAGGCTTTTCAATAAGCATAGTTGATAAGAGTTTGTCACTCGTGACAGGTTGGCAATGTCTTCCTCAATAGGAGGGCTAGTAATTTCAGGTAAAGTTGGCTCTTTTATAGGAGGAGGTGAAGGACCTGAAAATGTGGATACAAAAGGGATAACCGAGGGGCTTACAGCCCCTATAGTGAGCACCATTTTTTTGTGTTCTGAGGCGCGGCGCAGACACACAACGGGAAGCCTAACCTTAGGATTGGATTTGTACTAAGTCTCATTTAGATGATAGGGAAGGCTTTGTGATTACCTTGAGGCCCTGGAAGAATAATCTCTACTAGTTGTGGCTAGAGTGGCGCTAAAGTACGTGAAGACACAAAGACTAAAATGTGAATAGAACTTAAATTTTATTAGTAGAAGTGAAATAGAATATATACTGTGTATCTTTACCACAAAACAATTCATGGATGGTAGGATCACTTGTCACAAGCATGAGTGGGGCAAGTGAGTTGTGCAGAATCAGGGAACCAAACAATTGTATTTCCCAATTTCCAGCCAGCCTCATTCTGAAGGGCAAAAGCAAAAGAGAGGGATTTGTCCTCAAAATAATCCAACAAAGGCAAAATCAAAACATGGTGAATGGCAGCATTCACGGCAATTCCTGACAGACGGTGTGGTGAAACATATCACCAGTTGGTCACTTAAATTAGGATCACAACATGTACTTCTTGATTGTTTTAGGATCTTGATTACCCTTCTGATAGAGTATTTGGTCTTGTTGATTATGATCTAAGCTAGGTGATAGATCATCACTCCCAGTCTGACTGGCTTCCGGATTGTTCCTTTACTTGGCCATTGGATTGACTCCACCGACATGCTTCCGGATTGAGGCTTCACTGACTGGACATTAACTTCATTGGTTAATATAATTAACCAACTGCTGTTACAACAAACCAACTTCTCCATACCTTAGCCTCTGCAACCCCCTTGTGCCTTTGGGGTTGTTCTCATCCTCCCTCAATTGTTGTGTCAATCCCCTATGGTTTGACATTTATTTCCCCCTCTCAACCCCCAAGCAATGACCAACTTAACTTGAGTTATCAAGTAAGTTGAAGTATATAAACCCCTCTCCTGTAAATTCACTGCCACCTCTGGCTTTGGATTGTGCAATCTTCCCTTGTTGTACCAAGAAAGGTTCAAAAACGCCTGCCAAACCCCTCCATTCTTTAAATGATTTAGCTCACACAGTAGATGAGAGGTTTGTGTTAGCCTACCCTGTGGACCCTTTGCCTTTGGTGGCTCCCCTCCTGGGAAGAAACGCTGGTTAATTTAGACTACCTGTTAGTGTGGTGTTGTCCACTTCTGAAAACCATTAGAGCTAGCCAATCAGAGGCTGCCACATTGACACTGAACTGCATGAGTGAATTCTAAATGACCAGCACTTCCTCCAGCCAATCAGATCTGGCCGCGGAAATTAGAATGAAACCCTCCAGCCTTCTTGCCCCTGCCCAGCAAAGTTTTGTGTCCAGCCAATTGGATTCAGAGCCCACTGTCATGTGATCAATTTTTTTGCAAGCCATTCCTTTTAATCAAGCAAGGGGACCTTCAGTCCCCTGCTTGTCTATTTTCCAAATAACATTAAAGTTTGGTGTTTAGCAACTTAAATTTTAAATTTTATTGCTGCCAGGAACCCAGTCTGTGTTTCAGCAGCCCTACGAATTAAAGTGTTAGTTTTGGCCTCAAGCTTACCTTATACTAGCCGGTTTCAAACCTGGCTTCTCTTCTGTCCTCCTATACTAGGGTTGTCTATCCTAGTTGTTGTCCTTTTCGCTTTTGTTTTCAAAAGTAGAGTTCAAACTCTAATTTTTAAATTGATTTTTCTTACAATTACTACTGTTATTCTGATTTTTTTTTAAAATCCTTGTTTTTGAATCTGCTCTTGCTTGCCGTTCTCCCCAAGGCCACCACAATCACCGTAAAGCTGTTTGAACTAGTTCTGCTTCAGTTTGACCTTGTGCTGCTAAGTCTACCCTATCAACACCTTTTCCATCTGATTTTTGCCATAAATTTATACCAACCTGCCCCAAATTTTGCAGGGAATATTCCTATGATACTCCCAGCACTCAAGTTTGTGGTTTTCTCCTTGGCTCCATTTTTACTTCTTCTGTGGTCCACCTCCCCTGATCTGTGGAAGAAAATCTCTTCATCTGCCAGACTTGTAGGTAGAGATCCCTCCAGTCTTTGGGATCTCCCCAGCGGTCTTCTCTTTTCAGGAGAGGCTGTGGTCAAGAGCCTGATGTGTGATGACTTGGATTTGAGCACAGTGGATCATGCCTCACCCGTCTCAGAAGAAGCCGTGCCTCCAATGCGCCCCCTCCCCAGCGTGATTCTGAGTCCCTCAGTACCCCTTGGTCCCTCCAAGGTGTCCTCTCCCGCTCCCACCTGCACCCCTTGGTTGCTCATCGGCCTGATACTGATGGGCCTGAATGCCTACTTCCCTCAGTTGTCCCTGGTGTCCTCCCTGTGGTCCCCTCTCCGAGCGGCCATCCCAGTTCTTCACTGGATGGCATCCTGGTGGTTTTTTTCACCAGGATGGGAGCCGAACTTAGTTAGTTTAGCCCCCCTCTCTCACATCTCCCTTATCTTCAATAAAAAATATGTTACCCTTCCTTATTTTTAGCTACACCATCAATAACTTCTTTGAGTGTATAATTTAAGAACCACAAAGGCCAGTCTCCTCACACCGACTAACTGCCAACTGAAGTTTGACTCTAAGTCACTTGTTGAGGATTTGCTTTTGAGTAGTTGCTGTCGCTGATACTCCAAACCCTTTGTTGTTCCCAGGTTCAAACGCTTTTGTACTACCAACTACCTGTCTGGTTTCCGACTTGTAAAGTACTAAGGCCGCCAACCGACCCCTTTGACTATCCCCCATCACCGTAGTAAGAGTACCACAGATGAGCTCAGGATATTCTTGCTGCCAGTGAGAACGTTGTGAGAAGCCTCACCTGTGATGACCTTGAGTTCTCCGCCCTCAAAACCTCCCCCTCAACGCCCCCAAGCTTGGCTCCCCTTATGCCCCCTCTGAGGCCCCTGTTGCTCAGGTCTAAGAGGAAGGTTTGGGTATCCAAGATACCATGCCCAAACACGCTTCATGGTTGCTTGGTGGGATGATCTTGATGGGGTTAGATTCCTACTTTCCCCAACTAACTTCTGTGTCTTCTTATGGACGCCACTTTGAGCGGCCATACCAGTTTTGCACTGGATGGTGTCCTGGTGGATCCTTCTGCTGGGATGGGAGCTAGACTTAGTTGGTTTAGCCCCCCTCTCACACACTTTGGAAGTTTTACCAAGCAGTCCTTGAAGCTTTGGTGGTGGCTAATCATAAGCTCTTTGTGGATTTGGGTGTTTGCTCTCCACCACTTAGAGATTGCTTCATACTACCCACCAATTCCTGTCACAATATACTTCTTGGAAGTATATGAAACAAGATAGATGTCATGAATGACATTTCTACCAAAATAAGTGGAAAACTCCAACTAGGAGAATTGAACTCAGGACCTGATTCTAAGGGTTGTGGGGATCCTGGGGGCCCTCAGGCCGCCCACCCGTGTTTTCCACGGTTAGCCGGTGGAAGAGCTGAAACAGGCATCGGTTCAACCCCAATTAATCAGGGGAATTTCCAGGTCTACCTGGCCACAAATTTGCAGGAACAAGCTGGATTACTGGAAGCGCTGAACCAATATGGTGTCACTCCTGTCATAGTTGATGAGCCGTCCAAAAAGGGGTTTGCTGCTCAGCACAATGGGCCAAAATCCAAAGGGGATTCTGATAATTGACTAGAAACCCAGGCCACTGGGCCACATGATCCCCAGTCATGTAGTGACCCCAAAGCCACTCTGAAGATAAGCGGCTTACGGAGCAAAGATTGTCCCGGCTTAGGGTTTTTAGAGGTCTCTTGGTCCCTGATGGCAAGAACTTTGGTGGCAATGATGAAGGCATGAAGAGGTTGTGTATGGACTGTCAGATGGAAATCATTCTAACAGAAGATATGATGGGCCTGAAGGATCAGAATGGGGCCAGAGCTCTCAGCCCAGAGGAAACTGAGCAAACTCAGCCATCAGGTGATGGGCTGGATTCCAAACTTAGCATTTTAAATGGTATTTAAACCCCATAAGGTCTTGACAAAATGGTATTGCCATTCTGAAATAAATAATATTATGGGACCTTGGTTCTACCAATTTATTCCTTATTTAGTCTTGGTTGTTTTCCACTTTACTACTGTCCCAACAGAAAATCTTGGCCTGACAGCCTGCATCCCTGAGGAAGCCCCCAAACCCTGGCCCACGTTTTATTGTCCTCCTAGAGCACCCTTTGGTCCACTGCATTTCTCTGACTACCCCCTTAAGCCAGAGTATCAGGAGTTGACCGTGAAGGATACCTCCCGCCCAGACCACCTGGGCCAACAGTTTACCCCACAAAGAGCTTTCCACAAAGGTGCTTGGTGCGAACAACCAGCCCCCAAAATCCGTGTGAAGTATAACTATTTGCCTGCCTAACAGATAGATATGGAAGGACCCCTGATACCCAAACCTGACCACTTACACCCCACCTCAGGACTGTCTCCGCCCACAGCCAACCAATATGCAGGCATTGCCTACATCACCTTGGCTGGGTTAGTTGACACTATGGTACCCGCTGCTGGACCCTGGATCTTAGTGGGATGTTCAGCATCTTATCTCATCAAGTTAGCACCCCTCCTGTGGTGGGCTCTACCCTCCTCCCAACCGCGCAAGTTGGCAGCTGAGGCTAACAGTCCTTCCCCTGGGATGTGGTATCCTGACAATAAAGGGGAAATTGAGAAGAGAATGATACTTTATTTGATATAAAGATAGGGGATTATATAGTATCATGGGAAGCTATATACTGTCCATGTATGTCATGGTAGTCATTGGGCTTGTCCAGAGAATGTTCTATTTAGGACCTGAAAGGTTTGATCTCTATATAAGATGGAAGGTGATAAGAGTGCCACTGACTTAATTATTAATCGGGAATTATTTGGCGAGTCACTCGGGGAATTGCTTCCCCAGGAGGGAGTAATTATAGATGTTGCGACAAGATGCTTAAAAGCGATACCATACTTTTTAAATCGGGTATTAAACTGATCTAGCGGCAGTCTATCCTGATGATGGATAGTGCAGCAGCAATGGTATAAGCAAACCGTTATTGAATCACATTAAAGCCGCTGTCGGCGAGTTCTTTTATATTGACTTATCTATTTTCGGATGGTAAGCGCGAATCCATCATATTATTGGGTATACTTCCGATGTGAACCGAGCCTGCAGGAATCTGGTAGAAACATCCCCTCCCGCAGCGGGTCTTTCGAAAGCTTGCCGGGCGGGCCATTAATTCAACCGATGTATGTGCTGGACCCCTTCCAATGAATGATAACCCAGAAAGCTGTATGAAGAATCCCATCCATAGATGAATTAGGATGCCCCCATAGTTTTTATGCTGGGACCTATCCCTGGTATAGCTGTGCAGCTGAGTTGGCCATTCTAATTAGCTTCTGAATATTTTCGTACATGGACATGTATAGCATGTGGTTATGACTAGGTAAATAGTGTATTGTACCGAACTATCGCTGTTTATGGAAGCTCTAATAAGTTATCTATTAAAAACAACGCTCTACCCGCTAAACTGCTATAGTTGACTCGCCATGCCTTGCGTGCGATGAAATCATCTGCTTCGTGTTTAACCCCCACCTTTTTTATCGTATATCCTTCGTAGTGGAATGATGTACGGATTATGGCATGGTTTGAAAGGTGCCGCATAGATCCGCTTGGATTGCTTTCAGACCTGGCTCCAACATCCCAAAAAGGGATGTGGCTTTCAAGGATTATATTGTCGCTAGGTGGTTGCCCCATCCCAGGACAGACTTAAAGTTGGAATGAGTAATCATTCAATAGTATTTTTAAATTTTTCTTATCATCTGTCTAGTTAAATTTCTTATTTAAACATACCTTTAATAATTATTTACAATCTATTATATATAATTGCGCATTCTACATATAATCATAATCAAAAATATGTGAAGTTTCTCTATTCAGTTTTGAGAAAAAGAAATGATTTTATTTTTATAAATTTTATCGAAGCATAGGGCTGATCTGAAGCTTTAAATAAGCCTTCGAGTATTAAGCGTGATTCCACATATATCCTGTTGAATCCGGACCTTTGATTATGACGCGAGCCCAATTCCAGCACTTCACTCTACATTCCAGCATCTATAGCTGTCATGTTTAGTACCATCTTGATCGGAATCATCTAAATTTTCTATATAGGCACTTTTGAATTCTATGAAAATCATTTTATTACATATCAATATTATTACTTATAGTTTATTCTTCAGACATCCTCAATAAGATGATGCAATGATAAGCAAGTTGTTCTGCTGCCATCCTTATTAGGATGGTGCAATGGTAAGCAAGCAATCTACTCTGAAACAATCTGCATTCGCTTGGATCAGCCGATAAATCAGAGCGGATTTCTTCTATTTTTGAAATTTTAATGCAATCAATTGAAATCTGTAAGCTACCCATCTCTTACTTAAACTGATATCTATTTTATAATTTGAATCACATCTCTTTAAACACTCAAGCTTTCTAATCTCCTGCCATTCAATCCTAAACATACAGTTTAGATATCCAATCATGTAAGGGTATTGCAAATTGATCCAAACCTTAATCCTATTTTTAAGCTTTTTTTCTCCCCTTCCAATTTTAATCCACACATTCTGGTGCTGGATAAGCCACTTTGCTACGATTACAAAACTTGAAGTACCTATTTTTAAACAAGCACTTGAATATAAATTTATAAAGTCTGAGTAGCCTATATTCCCATTTTCACATAGTTTATATCACACCCACTAGATTCAACCTACGTACTTTCAGGGGTACTTGTGTTAAGGATGAGCCAAATCAAGCCAATGGCTTAGCCATCGACTTTAAATTTAAATAATATGCAAATATCTTTTCAATTCAAGCCCTTTCGGCTTGAGTGCACCTGGCATAGCAGCCGGACTCGCCTTTATATATGTTAATTGATGATTGCCCCAGCCCTAGTTAATGCCAATTATAACCATTTTAACGCCGCCCCACTCTATATCTGTACAGTTTAAGGAGTGTCAGACCTGCTGGTAAGGTTCGAACTAGTGGTGGCAGCGATTTGAAACCAATTTTTTAAATTTAATTTTAAATGTATTTTAGATGCAATGAAATTAAGTTGGCTTTTAAGTAGATTCGGTCGAATTGTATATTCACCGATTTTTCATTGGCTGTAGGGAATGGCGGCTCGACTCCTAAACCAATGCATCTTGGCGACGGAATAGGTAGCTGACAAATGGCCTAACGCCATAAAGAGACGATATGGTGAATATGACGTAAGGGCTGTGCCAATTAGCTAAATAAGAAGCGGCTCAGGCTGAGACGGAAGGATCTTAATCTCACAGGGAAAGAAAATCAGCGAAATGCGGTTCTTGTTTGCTGGGGCAAACATTGGTGCAACTGTGTGTACGCCTTGTCAAGTAGCACACCGAAAGTGTAGCCGGGGAGTGCCTACATGCAACCGTTGTCTCAAGAAGGGACTACAGTGTGTTAGAACCCACGCACCGCCAGACAATATTGTAATATCGAAACGGTGGAGGTTAAAACCAACCCAAGCTGTGCCAAGGACTTGGGAGCAAGTGATGTACTTTTCCTCTATGCCATTTCTTACTCGGTTTTTCTTTCGCCGCTACGTGATGCCGATGGTGCTCATCTTCCCCAAGCCCACTGTCGCACATATAGTCAATGATCTAAGAAAGAAGTCTATGTCACCATATATCCATCCCTTGAAACCAAAGACAACCGTGTCCAACTGTGACGTTACATCTATCCAGGATACGTTTGTCTTGGCAATCAAGGCATTTTTCCTGCTGTACAATCCATTCTACCCTCTGTTTTCTGAAGAAGGCTTTTATTTAAAGCCCCGCTCTCCAACTCTGCTGAAGATTGTCATCCAAGTTGGCCTTGAACGCATGCCTCAGTCCCACCTGACAAGGTCCGCCAAGCGCGAAAACAACCTGACACCAGACGATTTTAAAAATCTCCCGGTCTCTTTAGACTCTCTACAATGTCTTATTCTGGGCCTGTTTGCTGTTTGGATCCCTGGCTTGGAAGCGTTTCGCATGACAAGACCTTTTATGATCAACAGCATGATATACGCCCTTGGTCTGCATGTCATCTCCCCTTCTTCTCCCTTTTGGTTTGAAGCCACGCTTGCCAAGCACGCCGCTCACCTTGGTTTCCATCACCAAAGCATCGGACAATACCTCACCAGATGCAAGTTTATTTCCCTTTACAAGAACGACTTCTTCCTCTGCTCCCCATTCCCAGCTGACATGATCCATCTCATCACCAGCCAGGCTCTCTACAACTCCTTCACTATCCTCATCAATGCCAGCAGGGCTTACACACTGGCCCTCAACAACAAAACCCAATCCAAGCTCTTCCTAGAAGAAGTCGTTTCATTCGCAAAGCTCCTCAGAGACAACCTTGCATGGGCTTGGAACCAACTATCAGCTCTCAACGCTCAAAACAAGACGCTGCTGACTCAGTCACGTCTGATTCTGGCCCTTCGTTGCCATAATGACATGATAGAACTCGCAAAGCTCTCCCTGCACATCCCGCCCAACCGTCAAGGCTGCGTATCACAGGTGCCCATCACAACTGACACATTTTTAACTACGTATGCCTTGAGCATTGCCACCCGCAACATCCACCTGGTTTCAACAATCAACCCCCACGCTTTCAACTCGGAATACGTCCGAATTCTGATCCCCTCCATCGCCTACATCATGTTCCATCTGAAGCATGAAGCAACCAACCCCCACCTATGCCACGCCCTAACCCAAGCCAAGGCGTGCCTGGAGAAGGGGCGGGAAGTCCCCACCCTAAAGGCCAGTGCCAACTGCTACCTCGAACTAATAGATTTCTTGCTAAGCTTTAAAAAATGAATTAAAAATAAAGTATTCCACCAAAACCCCCATCCAGTCTCTGTCCATCTGGATACTTGTTCAAACGTTACCCTCCCAGCCGGCAACCAATCAAATCTCCCACACTGGACAACCACCTGATACGACACAGATGGTAACTCAACAAACCTTATTTAATACAACCATAAATATTTATTGAAACTGTTCATACCTCTTCCAAACGGCGTAAAACCACAGTTAAAATATGGGCTTTTACAAGACTTGTAGCTTTAAAAAATAGAGGATAAGATCTTCCACGTTGGCTGGTCTGGATGATAGTACAGAGCAACTCAAGAGTCCCTTTTCAAACCAACCAGAATGGCCAAAATAAATTTTATAGAAACATGGCCATACCGGGTTATTAAGAAACGGTCCGTTTATAAGCTATCAGCCAGCTGCTAAAGTTGGAGACCCCTCAGAAAATCCAGGATGGGCATGAGACTGGCGGGAACACCAATTTCTGGAATTCACGGGTGGACGTCAAACCGAAGTCCAGGTTTCACGCCAATATCCCAAACTTTCCCCTCCATCCCTAAAGGTGATTGAAAATCTCATCAACGTTCCGATTGACAGCAGAGTCTGATAGATACCCCTCATGATCCGCGAACAGTAACTGTTGGCGGTGGCATGACCGATCACCATGTAGGGGCTAGACCATATCGGAAGAGTTTCTTAGACGGTGACCGGGCCACTGAATTCTTGAAGGTAAGCACTTCAGTTCCAATAGCCATCTGATCATTTGGCAGACCTATGCACCCCTTTGCTCAGAGCTTCTAGGCTGCTTCTGGGGCTCCACATTTGGCTTGACTTCAGGCTTGTGACATGGAAGTTCAATTGAGCTTATGATACTAACATCTAAGCTTTTGATATGAAATCCATATATTTTTCGTAAGGGTTCAGCCTATTTGTCCTGTGAACTCATGTGCAATAGCTGCATAACATGGCTGGTAACTGAACGTTCCGATGAGTTGCATCTTCAGCTGTGATCTTCTCCAAACTCCGGATAAGGGTTTGATCAAAGTGCTCTGTGAGCCCATTGCATGGACGATCATACACAGCTGTAAGGATATAGTTTGCATTAACCATGTTGTAACTTGGTGAAGAGTCTTGTTGTATGTATTGCTTAACTTGATAGTCACGGCTTATATTATCTACTAAATACTAAGATAAACATAACAGTCAGCTACTTAGTGACATATAGTAATCTGTATATAATATGTGATAATTGATCCTTATTTATTATTAAGGGAATAGTTTTAAAGGGAATGATGATATTACATGAGCTGGGACTCCTGAGAATCTACTATTGCTAAGGGGAGATTTTTCATTTATCCCTTGCTTCCTCTAAGCCACAGGCCTGGATACATTGATCTTGATCAAAGTATCACCCAATCAATCTCCCGCACTATTATATATCCAAGCAAAAGTACTAACTGATACATTGCTCTGAAGTCTAATGAATGAACAACATGACTTTGACAGCTATGACTAGTTTACACCAATCACAATGCAACAAACAATATCACAGAATATACATCCAGCTTGCTTCAAAAGTGATCCCCTTGGTCGCTGCAAAGGGCTGCAGGAGGTTCATAGACATTTAAGATTTCCCCTTGCCAGAACTTTTCCATAGTTTCTGTGACATGCTCCTGGGTAGCTCTTGCTACTGATTGTTTGATAAAGTATTATGATGATACAATGATAGCTCTACCTACTAACACTTTTTGATACCAATCAAATGTAGCCAATACCTCATATTTTAGATTAGCTGCTCACTGTAATAGGGTTGATGAACTTCACTACAGGGTGCTTCCTTTTAAAGATCTTCATGGGTAACAGCTTTTAAGGTGAGCCTTCACATCTTTAAAGTAGGTAGGCCACCAGTACTTCTTGCATGATTGGTCAGCTGCGATAAGTATGCTAGTGCCCATTGCCTTTGTAGACCTCGCAGAGAAATAAGTGGGGCTCTTCAATCTTGGAGTTGTGGCTGTGCTGGCTAGAGATTATTCTTGCTTGTTAGTTAACTCAATCGTCACAATGTATATCTCTTTTACTAAATGCTAAGCTAGAACTAAGCTTTCCACAACTGATTAAGAATGATAATGTTGATATAAATGTGTGGAAATGTGATTAACTCATTATTGGTAAGGTAGAGAGCAATATAGTCTTTTAGATATTGGCTGAGCCTTGATCCCCCTTAGAATTCACTACCATGGCTCAGTTGGCAGCCCATAGAAACTGCCTCAGTGCCACTTGATTCTATGTAATCCATATCTGGAGCAATATGATTGTTAGGACACTGATCCATGAAGATAATTACTGAAATACAGTTATATCTGAAGCAATTGTGCTGGGGGATCAATGCTCAGTTATCCTACTGTATTGCCAAGAGCAGTGAGCAGCAGTGACTGGTTTACATCAAACCCCTTTCAGCACTTGGGGACTTTGGCTATCATTCCTCTCATGCTCTGGTACATCGCATCCCCTAGGATCACTGGCACCTGCTAAATTTTAGCACAGATAGCTCTACCTTTATTTCCCTTGCAGTAAGTTGGCAGTATAGGGGGTATAGCTTTGGTTTGTAGCTTCCCTTCAACTGTCCCACTAGGCAGAATCATAGGCTCCCTGTCTTGAGGATAGATAACCAACAACCTTCTTCTTCAGAGGTATGTGTTTGATGTCCATATAGTATTCAGGCATCTCCCTGGCCCCATGTGCTTGTCTGTTGCTCTCTTGATGTTTGCTGGGAATGAAGGGTGGTACCATGCTGTCTGTAGATAAAGTAATTGTTGCAACTGAAATAATTGTAGTTTAGTATCAAAATTGGGGAAGACAAAAGTCCAATAGAAAGGACATGGGATAGGAATAGGATGTAGCTTTATTTGGAAGAGGATAGTTGATATACCAGAAAGGGAAGCCACTAATCCACCTGGGGGCATTGGGGCAGGATCCAAGTATGGTGTGAGCGGCAAATATCTAATTGAGGGATTGGCACTTAGAATTGGTTACACACCTAATTAGGAGTTAAAGTCTGGATTTTGACATTGGCAGCAGGATGCCCAATGTTGTTAGGTACGTCATGGGGCACCTCTATGAGCGCCCATGTGTATTGTACTATACATTGTCGGACAGGGAGTCAATCTTGGTTGCAACACAGAAGCCTGTATGGGTACCTTAAAACTTACTACTGGTGGTCAAATATGCTGGACATAACCAAATAGTTCCTCACTTAATATAAAAATGCAAGGAATACACTACACCAAGGCACCCCAAGTCAGGCTTTCTTTGATTTTTTGTTTTACCCCCAAAGGGAGTTATTGGGTATGTATCACATGACAGGATGTGTCCCAAGGACTTGCACCTTGACACACTCAATTGCTGTGTGAGCTGGTTTAGCCCACCCACACCAAGTCAGTATTTTTATCTCTAAAACTCAGTCATTTAAGCATCAGGTGATTGGTATTATGAGGCCTATGTCTGGCAACAAAAAATAAAACAAGTATATCATAACATGCATTGACTACACTAACTGATGGCCTGTGGTGCAAGAAATTAAAGACCATAAAGGAAATGATGTGAGATGGTTCATTGGCCAAAAACAAATGCCAGGTTTGGGAAACCAGATCTCTTTATTGCTGTTGTGGTAGTGTCATTTTTGCCTGGAATAGATTGCCCAAGGAAGAAGAATTGGAAAAGTTAGCTGTAATTCCCCTAAAATTTATGGATGATTAAGACTAGTAATTAATAAAAAGTGGGTTAGGGCAGCTCCTATTATGGGTGAAGGAAATGACCTGCACCTCCCAGAATTTCAACCAAATAATTATGTACTGAAAATTATGTGATATCACTACCCCTGGTGCTTGGTGATTGGCTGGCCAGTTGCTCAAAAAAATTGGATTATGATGGCATGGATTCTTTGACTGAAGTCTCTAACCAAGAGGTGAATTATTTCCATCCAGCCAATCAGCTTCAAGTTTGCCTCCACCAGTTGAGTTATAGACCCCCTGTTGCAATGTTCTAAAATGTGATGGATTTGATGGGCATTAAGTTCAAAGTAAGATCCAGAATATAATTACACATTAGGTGATTACTCAACTAATCAATTGAGAACTAGTGGATTCCAGAGCATTCTGGATTCCACTTGAATTTCTTGGCAATTCAAAAATTTGGAGGTTACACAAAGGGGCAATAAACAAGGCCTTTGATTCCAGAATTAAGGCTCATACTTGGAGCTTGAGCCTGGAAGCCTAAATGGAGATGACGTCTATAATCCAATTGCCTGACCAATCTCTACTTCCGGGTGCAAAATCAATAGCCTATATTGATATTGATGTTTTGATTATAGTATTGATGCCAAACCTGGCCTAATTCCCAGAATTCTGTCCCATCAATTTCCCCTCTCCCATTTCCCACCTCACCATATATACTTGGTTTATATATGAAATAAAACAAGTTTTTACCCCCACATATTGTTCAATCCTACATTGGTTTTAATACCCTATATTCAGGTATAGTAATCAAAAAATTACCAGGTCTAATTCTTGTTAGCTATATCCAACAGTCTAGACTTATGACACCCCCCACTTCCCCTATGAAAACTTGTTTTCATATAGTTTTTCCTACCAAACAAAAAAGATAAACTTCCCTGTTGTGAATGCACATATTCATGCTCTTTCAATTTTGCCTTTGGTGGGTTCTTTCAAGGACATATCCCTTGCTTTCACTTTTTCTCCTTGAAATGGGTCTATTTCCAAAGTGGGAAATTCACCTGTTTGGTTTTCTGATCCTGTGCAACTCACTTGCCCCACTCACACTTGTGGTGAGTGATCCTACCAACTAGTATTATTTTATGGTATCACTAAACAAAATATATTACAGCTCTTTATCACCAATAAAAATTAAGTTATATTCACCTTTTTATCTTTATGTTTTTAATTACCTTGGAGCCTCTCTCTAACCACAAATAGTAGAGACTTATTGTTCAGGGCCACAAGGTAACTACTTCACCTTCCCTGCTGACTAACCAAGACTTAGTACAAATCCAATCCTAAGGTTAGGATTTCCCATTGTGTATCTGTGCCGCACCTCAAATAACAATAAAAGTGGTGCTCACTACAGGGACTTCAAGCCCCTTGGTTACCCCTTTTGCCACTACATTTTCAGGATTGTCTACTACCCAGTTACAGGAGTTGTCCTTACCTGAAATTACTAGTCCTCCCATTGAAGAGGACATTTTGGACCTGCCAATTGTCTCCACTGTCTTAAATCTGAGAAATGGCCCTTGCCTAGTAGCTTACCCTATGGGTACCCCAGACTTAGAACAAGTCATGGTGATAGCCCTTGAGATAGCTTGAGATGGGGATATCCCTAGCCTTCAGCAGCAGTTTAGTCAGGCAAAATACTATACACTAATTTTTGCTCCATAATTCCCCCATTATCTTGCCTCAGTGTCATGGCCGGGGGCCAACATGTACCAAGGCATCAATGGAGAGCTTAATCCATCCGGATAACAGGTAACAAGGGCCCAGTAGAGGAATGGAGCTGAATGGGTTAGGTAAAGCAATCCAACGGCTAAAGGGCAGTAGGCCCCAAGGTTAGGAATGACAACTTTGGCCAGACTGAGGATGGTCAGGATGACCATCCCAGCTCTACTGTGGTTCTAGGGCTGAGAAATGGAGGGAGCAGGAGGGTTGTAGGGAATGCCAGCCAATCCAGGATCTGGACCTGGCTGGTAGTCTATTGGTGTAGGTCCACAGTGGTACTCTAGTCTTCAGGTTTGACTTCTGCTCAAGTGGTGTATAAATTGAAATCCTAATAAAGCAAAAAAAACCGAAATATTCATTTTTATTTGACGTTGCCTGCACTTGAATTAAGTGGGGGAAAGTGGTTTTTATACCACTCATCTGGTCTACCTTGGAATGTTCTACTTCTTAATCTCTGAGGGCTCTTAGGGTCCCAACTCTTGGGCACTGGCATCTGAGATGTAGTAGGAAGGGGCTTTGGAAGTGTGGGTTGAAATTTGGGTGATTTGGTCTGGGAAGGGGAATTCTGTTGGCTGGTGGATAATTGGTTGGTATTTTTAGTCTTGATTTTCTCTTGGTTATTGACTGCAAGAATTTCTGAATCTTGCAGCTCAATTGAGGTGCTGTTCACAACAAATTTATTGGTTGTGTTGACAGCATCTCCAGTAGCTGCATGATTATCAATTAATACATCAGTGCAGCTGGGGTGATTAGTGGCGGCAGGAACAGTGGGAGGTTTAACTGCAGTTGCAGCAGCAGAAATCTGAAATTTATCAGATATTCTGGTTGCATTCTGCAGATCTGATTCAGTGCGGCATTGGGTGCACCCAGCCCAATTGTAGCATTAGGGCTGGGTGCCCCAATGCTGTTAGGAGCCAAAAGCTCCCCTGGGCCAGCATTAAAGCTGGCCCCAGGACGAGACCCGGCTTTGGGTTGCTTCAAACTGCCCTGGCCTATTTGGGCAGTTTTAAGTGGCCCTTGCCCGCCTTGGTGGTTGGCTGGGGGTCTGAATCCCCCAGCGGGCTTTCTTGGCCGCCCTCGCTTTTTCTTGGCAGCCAAGTGCAGGGGTTTGAGCCCTGTTCTGGGCTTTGGGTTGGCCCTGACACTCAGAGGCTGGTTCTGCTGATCATTTGCTTGTGTCCTTTGTCCAGCCCGCTTTGGCCCATCACCAGGCAATGCTGGGGCTCTGCAGCTAGTAATGCTTGTCCCTCCAGGCCACTGTAGCCAATCATTAGAATCAGTTTGCAGCCTATCAACAGTGGGCTTACTCCATGTTCTCACTGGTGTCAGATAATCAGCACAACTCAATTAGTTCTCAATCTTGCCTGGTTGCTTCCATTGAATGTGTACATTTGTCCATTCCTGAGTATGCCCGGGAAAAATAGCATAAATTCTATCAGCTGCAACAAAACTAGCAAACCCAAGTAGATTCTACCCTGATCACCTATTGCTCTGATTTTAAATAATTAGTGGAACAACTCAATGAATACAGTACCTAATATTTTGACTAATTGCAGCAAGTTGCATCTCACACTGCCCAAAGCCTCCACACTTTACAAGAAGAAGTTGCCCAAGAGAGGGCTTCCTCCTCTGCTTCTATTGCAAAGCTCCAGGCCCAATCAGATGAGCTGTCTATTCCCAAGATGGATTTCCCTCCTTCCCCTCTGTCTGATGATATGCTATACAGAGAACAAAAATTATGAGATGCCATCCAAGATATGTGTGCATCTACTTGAAGCTAAGAGTGGCCTGAGGAGACTCCCTAACCTGATCCTTAGGTAGTTGTCCTGAATACCTAGGCTTCTATCATATAACAGAAAGTTACTTCCCAGCCACCAATGTGGCTGACGCTACTAATCTGTATGAACCCACTGAAGACAACGTTTTCTGCCCTGGGCTTTCTGGAACCCCTCAAATCCATTGCGCTGGAGAGTTGATTGTCCTGGATAATAAGGTTGACTACCTAAAGAAGGATCATGATAGCTTAGACAAGGATTTCCAATAAATGATTGAGCTGATTGCCACATTAAATTAGATGTTCTCCCCCTGCCTCTATATGGGTCCCTCTTTGACCTCTTGCCTTGCTGAAATTTCTACTGTAGTGACCATGCAAGGATTTTGGATGAACGTTTGTGATCAGGATTTTGATCAAGCTAACACATGGGCTCCTGCAACAGTGCTGCATTGGCTACTCTTGAGGAGAGTGTTTGCCAACTATGGGCAAGACAGCCCCCTCCAAATCTGGGGCTGACTTCTCCCCGTGTATCAATATGTTAGATAGTAATAATGGTGGACCTACTCCCAAAGTTCATTTCAAACCTACCTTCAAAACAGGTCTTTAAACATAAAATTCTATCATTTATACTTCCCTGAAAATCTATAAAAGTGCCATGAAAAGAGCATCTAATGAAGTTAAGAAGGAGCATATCTTGGCATGTATGCACCCTTCTTTCCAAGAAGTAATTGTACCTGAGCTTCCCATCATTAAAACCTGTGAAGAGATGAAACAGCTACTAATTGACAAGTTTTGTGGTTACTTCAGTATGAAGGTGAAAAAGAATGTCTTCATGCATATTTTATTCAGACCCAAGGAAACCCTGGCCAAATTTTCAGGAAGATTCTATATGGAAGGGCAACAGTTGATAACAAGCAGACAGCTGACAGCATATGAAGCCTATATAGCCTGTGCTCAAGCCGTCAAAGTTTGTAGGCTCTTGTGTCTCCTATCCAAGGACTATAAAGCCATGCTCTTGTCTATTAAGAGCATAAAGACTTTACTAAAAGACATGCACTGTGGCCGTACAAAAGTCACTGATGGGTATTTAGCCAAATAAATACTCCAAAATATAAAGATGATCTGTTTTTGCTGTTTATTTCATGTAGATAGGTTTGACTGGAATTCTGTGGATAAAGATTCCTGGAAACTTGGTATCTTTATTTAATAAAAGAATAGAATACAGGTGACTAGTTAGGCCAGACTAATCAGTAATTGTGGCAAGATGGGCCAAAGCTATCTTGGGGACTAGGCGTCCCAAAAACGCTATAATTAACCAGGAAGATTAATTAATAAATAACAGGAGAATATAATTAATGAGGATTTAATTATAATGTTTGATTTCCTTTACTGTGTCAAGAATTTTGGATAATTTTAACCATATTAAACCCCCAAATTCAGGTTAAAAGCACTGTGGTGGTGCCTTGTTCAAGTTTCAAAGCATTTTAATGAGTTTTTAACGCAAAAAACCATTAAATTCAACAATAACTAAATAATGGCAATGGTATCTAGGAATTTAGGTTTGATCAGCTGGCTCCCAGTTGGAACATTGATAGCTAAGTTTTGGAATGTGTATATTCTAAAGGGGTTTGGCGCTGGGAGCTGAGGAAGCTCCATGTCAGATTGATACATTGAGATGAATGGTGTCAGGTGACGTTTTCTCATTGTAGGTTGATTCTCATAGGTTGAGAATTACAGGGGATCTTTTAGATAAAGATCTAGGTTTGGATGACTTGAATTTCATAGACCACATGATTCAAATCATAGGTTGATTCAGGAACCAGAGGGGTTTTCAGCCAAATATGCCTCAAATTATATATAAGCAAAAACAGCTAAACTTTAATAAAGATATTTTCAATTTTGACGCTTTCCCCTCAATTGCTTTTCAATTTTTATGTCTTCTTTATTATCTTTTGAAAGGAAAAAATTTGGAGTACTTCACGTGGAAACAGCAGCAGCCAGAAAAGAAGTTCCTACAAGTTCTCTTGAGGAAGCTTGGACAAGTCTGGAGGCCAAAAAGACTGTGCCTGAGAAAGCCTTGGTAGAAGTAAAAGCACCATTTGAAGAGCTGTATTCCAATTACTTTTCCAAAGAAAGGACTCCTGCTCAAGGAAACAGAATCTATGTGTGGGATTCTTAGAACTTGTTGGTTGGATTTGACAAAATTTTACAACAAGTGAAAGGAATGGCCAATTGCAAAATTGAGGCTTTAAGAGCAAGGGAGGAAAAGAGTGTTGTGATCATGTCTTGTTGGCGGGATGACAATAAAGGGTTGTCTCATAAAATTGCCTCCCTGGAGGCAAAGCTCTTCAAAGCTTTGTCACAGGAAGGTAACAGCAATAAGAGTCAAGGGCACAATAATAAAAAGTTTATTGGTTGGACCTGGATCCCTCACATGCACCTTGTTTACTCTGGCTCTGTTGTGCGTGAAAGCCAGGCTGCCATCAACTCTGGATTTTCTTCCTGCAGCCCTTGTATCCTTGCCATGAACTAGCAGAATCCTCCTAGACGTTAAGGTTGCCACAACTGTGGCCAGATAGGTCACCATTATTGAGTCTGCACCAATCCTTGGGTTGAAGTAGCTGATCCCAAGGAGCAGGCGGGAAAAGAACAGTCAACCTAGAGGAAGAGACACTCTTGGTTGACAATTCTTCCCAGTCTTCTTCAATTCCCCCTCCATAGCTGACTCTGAGCCTGCTGACACTGAGGCTCCTCCCATTCTGCTGCTATTCTACAACATATCTGATGACTATGAAATGGATGATTCTGATATAGAAGATCCTGATGCCTATGGGTATTCAGTTCTTGCCATCCACAAAACTATTGCATTTCCTTATAAGCTACATTCTGGGAAGACTACAACAACTGCCAAGCTTTTTTCTGAAGCAAAAGAGGTTGTCTCTTGCCCATACCTCACCCAAGCTAAGAGGTCTCCTGTGCTTGTAGAGTAGTCTGAGGAAGCTGCTGAGGTTGCTGACGCTGTATTCAAGAATAGTTTGGTTTTGCTTCCTCTCCAGACTGTCTATAAAGAGTTTCCAGGCTTGAGATGCATGATTAAAAAGTGGGACAAATAACTAACAGAAGCCCAGGAAATCCTGGCTGTCCTTCCACCATTTGGTTGTACTACCACTTGTGTGGAAATATCCATCCAAAAGGTGAAAATCAAGGCCGTCTTAGACACAGGATATCCTGTTAATTTTGTCTTCTCAAAGCTTGTCAAGAAGCTCAAGCTTGCCCCCAACCTTAACTATTGCCAGTTGTATGATACAGCTGGGCTATCCATGACTTGTGCTATAGGGGCTTATTTTTCTCTTCCTGTGTAGTTTGGAAAGCTACTCTTAGCTGCACCTGCTGTTGTCTTAGAAAATGAGAGTTACAATCTCCTAGTTGCTACCCAATTCCTTAGGGAATATAATGGGATAATCAACTTGAAGGATGATTACCTATCTATCTTGGGGTACAAAGTCCCTCTGATCTTTGAGGAGCCAGTTAAAGTTCCCGGGAAGCGCCCCAATATGTGTGCTTTAGAATATCTGACTGGTGTTTTCACTCTAAAATACCAAACCCACTCCTCTAACATGAAGTGTCCGCCTATGGCTTGCCCTACATCTGAGGGGATCCCTCTCCTAGCTACTTCCACTATAACCATTTCCCCTGGCTCTCAAGCCATCTTGGACTCACAAATATCATATGAGTTGCCTGAGTGCATGTTCCTAGAGTTATACTCTCCTCCCTTGCTAGGCTGCAACAAACCCTACCTCTGCACAGGGATCTTGGATGTCTCCCATAAGGACCCTGTTCAATTGTTGGTAGCCAACCTGACTGCTCTCCCCATGACCATGTCTAGGGGGCAGGTTGTCAGATATGGCAAGTTGTTGAGAGCTCCTGATGTCCTGTCTCTTCATCCCTTTGGCATGTTTCAAGATTTTAACCTACCTGAGGATGAACTCCAAGTTATATCCTTTTTTACTGTGCAAGACTTTCCACAGCTGTCCCCGGATCAACAGAAAGAGGTGCTAGACCTGCTAGACCAATTTTCTGACATCTTTACTAAGGACAGTACTGACTATGGGTTAGCCAAAGGCGTTATCCATCAGATTGACACTGGTGACACTCCCCCCTTCTGTGCTAAACCATATTGCTGCAGCCACGTGGAGGACGCCCAGGTATCTAAAGAGCTCAAACAACTGTTAGACGCTGGGCTGCTGGCACCTTCCCAAAGTCCTTGGGCATCCCTGCTACTCATCTTAAAGAAGAAAGATTGAGGTCATAATATTGTGATGGACTATTGACTATTGAACTATTTAACCAAGAAGGATTCCTATCCCCTGCTTTTTATTGATGATGCTCTCTGCCGTCTTGGAGGCTCTAAGTTCTTCTCTGCAATGGATACTTGCATCTGGATACTGGCAAGTTGACCTTTTGCCCAAGGATCAACAAAAGGCCGCACTCATCACTTCCAAATGACTGTTTGAGACTACACATATGCCACAAGGACTCTGCAATGCCCCATCTACCTTCCACCGGGCCATGGACTCCATACTCCGTGATTTGAAGCTCTCATGTGTCCTAGTGTACTTAGATGATATAACTGTCTTCAGCTTTACCTTTACAGATCATCTGACTCACCTCAAGGAAGTGTTCATAAATATTTGAGAGGCTTACCTTAAGTTGAAACCATCTAAGTGTGCCTTTTTTGAGGAATGTCTTGAATTCTTGGGCCATGAAGTAACCCAGACTGGGATTTGTTCTATGACCAAGAAGGTTAAAGCCATTGAAAAGATGCTTCTACCCACCAGCCTACGGGAAGCTCAGGTCTTTCTGGGTATGATGGGGTATTACAGACAGTTTATTTCTGATTTTGCCAGCACTAGCAAACCTTTGGTCCAGCTGTTATGTAATGTCCCTTTTGAATGGACTGCTATCCAAAAGCAAGCCTTTGAGACCCTCAAAGAGGCTCCCATCCTAGTATATCCTGATTACAATAAGGAATTCTACCTATATACTGATGCTAGTGACCTGGCTATTGGGGCTATCTTGGCTCAGCTGGATTATAAAGGTGTGGATCACCCTGTAGCCTATACCTCTTGTGTCCTGAATAAGCATAAGAAAATTACAGTGTCACAGAGAAAGAGTGTCTTGCTGTGTTAATGCAGTCAAAAAGTTCTGCCATTATGTGTATGTCATCCATTTCACTATGGTCACTGACCACGCCTTGCTTAAGTGGGTACAACAGCTTAAGGAACCAGAAGAACAACTAGCTAGATGAGCTCTCTGCCTGCAAGGTTATGACTTCACTGTACTACATTTTCCCAGGATTCAACACCAGAACACTGATGGCTTATCCATAATGCCCATCCTTGCTCTACACCCTGCTGAGGCTGATTGACTGTATGAACTAATTGGATATCCTTCCTCTTGGGAAAGCAAGACAGAAGAAGTCTGATTAGCCCTGTCCAAACTATCTGAGGATACACTTATTTGGGACAATCAGCTCTTCAAGAAAGTGCGGGATCAATACCTGCCTTATGTGCAACCCAGTCTTTGCCTCTCATTGGTATCGCAAGCTCATAAAGAGACTGGCCATGGAGGCATTGCCAAGACCTTTGACTGGCTCCAGAAAAATATTTCTGGGAAACCCTCTGTCTGCTGATTCAAGACATCATAGCTAGTTGCCACAACTGTCAGCTCCAGAGACCTTGAGCTCCCTCTCACAAGTTCAAGCTAGTTTCCCTTCAACATGCCTTTCATACTGTCAGCATTGACGCTGTAGGGCCTCCCCCTGCTCCTGCTCTGGTTGCCACTTCATCCTAATTGCTGTTGATCACTTCAGCAAGTGGGTAGAAGCTCGCCCTACTAAGTGCATCACCGCTAAGACAACTGCTGCCTTCCTGTTGCAAGATGTTTTCTACTGCCATAGCTGCACTCAAGTGTTGCTATCTGACAATGGGACTAACTTCAACGCCAAGTTGTTAACCTCTGTCATTGAAGCCTTGGGGTCTCACCAGTCTTTCTCTGCCCCTATAACTCTTCTACCAAAGGGGCAGTTGGGCGTGCAAATTTGACGTTGGTTTCTATCATGAGGAAACTCACTTACTCTGACGCTGCAAACTAGGATCTATACTTACCCACTGCTTTCTTTTCTTATTGCCTTAGCAAACATTGCGTCCCCAGGTATTCCCCCTTTGCTAAGCTGTATAGGCGTGAGGCCACCACTCCGTCACTCTTGGGGGGCCCTAATCTCCTCTGATAAGGCCATGAATCCTGACAACCATATCAAAGATCTAGTCAACCTCATAATTGATATACAAACCACTGCTTATACCTCTGTGTATAAGATCAAGATGCTTGAGCTCCCTCCTGACAATGCTGACCAATCTCCCTTGCCTGAGTTCAATATTGGGGACCACGTTCTTGTCAGGGACCCACTTGGCAGGAAACAAGTTCCCTAGCTGGTGGGCCAAAGCCCCTAATTTTAATCCTGCTATTACCAAGCCAATAGGAACTGTGACCATTGAAAGGTGTCCTAGGTATCCCAGGTAAGCAAATCTTCCAAACATAGAACTGAACCAACCAAGTAGGTAGTAACCCACCACGTACGTCAAGAGGTAAAAGGAGGTGTAAGGTCTAACCAGAGCAGGTTTGGTAGGAGGTGGAGTAAACAAACAACCATATTGGAATTTATGTCCCCAGTGGCCAGAGGGGTATTTGAACCATCCATGGGCAAGGGATTCCTTTTTATGAGCGTCATCTGGAGAAGAGTTGTACCAGTCAGTTGTAGGTGTTGGGTTTTCCAAGGTTGATACCACTGGCAAGAATGAAGCTAGAAACCAGAACAGGAATAGAATTCCTCTCATGGCTTCAAAAATATGTTATCAGAAGATGAAGGAGTAGCAAGTGTAGGATGAAATCTTTATTGTTGGAACAAAGAGAAATATTTAGGATAGCTCACTTAAATACCCTCCAAATGAAGGCTGGGACCTTTAAGTGGTATTTTAGAGAATAAGAGGGATTTTCATGGGCTTGTGATCAAATTAATACCTTTTTTCAAACAATGATGAAAGTAGAGCTTAATAATTTGAATAGTTAAAAGGTTGAAACAGTGGATCCAAGGATAAGCCATAGTGCTGTACATAATTAAGTGGAGTGTGGCAAGGTAATCACTTAAAACTAAGTACAGAGCTTTGATCAAATATAGGCTCTTTTGATTCCAGAGCGGCAAGGAAGACAGCTGCAGCCAATCAAGACGCAAGCGGTAAGTGACATTGTTAAGTGTGTTAATAATCTTTTCAAAAATCAATTCAAAAGCCAGGGCAAAAGTCAAATGAATAGGATACACATATAAAGGTAAACTAAGTTGAATAGTTAATTCTGTATTAACGCTGGGTCCTTCTTTAGGGTTCTGAGTTCAATTACCATTGAACTCCTTGTCAAAATACAAACTGGCCCCAAATTCCTTGTTGTTGTGTTGGTTTAAGGAAGTGTTTTTGCAAAGGTTGTCAATAAGATTCATGTAGTCAGGGAAAGAATCCCTGACAGTTCTTTACTATCAGCATAGAGTAGGAGGACTCACTCATAAACTAGACTTGTTGTGGATTGGGCCCTTGGAAGTGACCTTCAAGCAAGGATCAGAGTATACCGTGAAACTCCTCTCTAGTGGTCGTCCGTTTACCTTAGTATATTTCAAGTTCCTCTGCAAGTAAAACCCCCCCCTAAGGCCAATCTAGAGGGGGGCAATGTTGTGAATGCTGCCATTTACCATGTTTCAATTTTGCCTTTGATGGGTTATTTTGAGGAAAAATATCTCTCTTTTGCTTTTGCCCTTTGAAATGAGTCTGGCTCCAAACTGGGAAATACAATTGTTTGGTTTTCTGATTCTGCGCAACTCACTTGCCCCACTCATGCTTGTAGTGAGTGATCCAACCGTCCATGTACTGTTTTGTGGTAAAGCTACAAAGTATGTATTCCCAATTTTTATACCCAATAAAATTTAAGTTCTATTCACATTTTTGTATTTGTGTCTTCAAGTACTTTAGCGCCTCTCTCTAGCCACAACTAGTAGAGATTATTCATTCAGGGCCACAAGGTAATCACATAGCCTTCCCTGCCATCTAACCAAGACTTAGTACAAATCCAATCCTAAGGTTAGGATTCCCTGTTGTGTATCTAAGTTGCGCCTCAGAACACAACAGAGGTGCTTGGTAGCCCCCTGAACTTGTGCTTATTCTGCTTTCCAAGCCTTGGTATACCATTTTGAGAGGGAAGATGTGATAACAAGGAGGGGTTTGGCGGGGCTGTTGAGGTTGGCTTGCCTTGAGGGATTACTGACACATCCTCTTGTATGCCAAACACTAGGGTAATGGGGCTAAACCCAGTACCATAGTCAATTCTAACTTCCAGGATGAGGAGGTCAGTGAAAGTTTTCTATCATGCCATGTTGGGATGTTCTGGTTATTAGTTTTCAAACCTGTTGAGATAAACATAGATTATTTAGTTTAAAACACATGAACTCAGTCTAAAAAAATAAGGAATTTATATTAAGTTACAATAGATTAGGATCCACTTTGATTTTGTTTTTAGACTGAGTTCATGTGTTCTAAACTGACTGAATATGTTTATCTCAACAGGTTAGAAAACTACTGTATACTTTTACACATTCATTTATTGACTTTAATTATATTCAGTTGTTACCTTAGAACTAAAAGGTAAAGACTCCAGGGATAAAGTCTGGTATTAATCCATGTTTAGGCCTACAAAAATACTATTAAAAGCTAGCACTCCAGATGTTAACCTCCAAGATGTCCATAAGGCCAAAAATACAATAACCCCCTTGTTTATATGGAATTCTATTCCTTCTGCAAAGGAAAAACCTCCAGGAGGTTCTATTTGTTTCATTAATAAAAAGATATTACAAATTGTGTAAGGTCTGAAGGCTTGGGGTAGATTATTATAAACTAAAGCCTTTAAACCAAGAATATTTATATTTGTTAAGTATAAAAAGCTAGGAAAGGTTTGCAACAATAACTGAACTAAGGTTTCTAAAAGCTTATATGAAGTGAAGTAGGGACTAAGGCAATTTATTAAACCTAAGAAAACAAAATAAATACTGTTCTTAATGGCTGAAGATTTAGTTGAAAATTCAATCTCTAAGTCTGGGAAGTGATCAGCAATAGCTGGGGGATTGAAACTGTCAACAATTAAAGTGTCAGTAACACTATAAAAATTTCCTAACTGATGGAAGATGTAGTCAAATGGAATCATAAAAATAATCTGGGAAAGATACAAGAATAAAATTCAAAGAGAAAACACACACCGCAAAACCTAACAAGTACCTTTTTGGGGTGCAAGGCAAACAATCTCAACTTATTGTTGAGACTGGAGAACCAACCATTTTATTCTGTTTGGATGTGAGGTGCAAATTTGAGGTAAAAAGCTCTAACCAAGATTGGTTAGGAGTCATAATTAATAAAATATGGTTTGGTAATTTTTAATGGCAAGTTAGCTTAAAAAAGTTAGTTAAGAACCAAGGAAGTCAGAAGGAGGTGAAGGAAAGTTGCGGCAATGCTCAGGTGTTGTTAGAGCAAGCAAAAAGATAGAAAAACCAAGTCTGAAGGCCTGGGACGCGCAAGCAGGTGTAAAGCAAAAGGTAAGGTGTTTGGAGGTAAAATTACTAACTTGAGTGTATAGATCCAGAGTTCAAATCTTGTATCAAGAAGGTAGGGTGGTTTCAAAAAGATTTTCTAACTGTTAAGTTATTAAAAAGGCTAGGGAACCAATTTAAAAAACCAAAATAGATGGTAAAGGCAGGAAAAAGAAGGTGTAGTGAAAGTTGTGAGGAATAAATAACCATGAACCAAGTTTAGAGAATTAGCCCAAAATAAAGGTGACCAAAAGACTAGCAGCTAAAAAGAAAGGTGAATCCTGACAAATTGGAGGTGCATTTTTGAATTCAGAAGACAAAATAACTTCAATTAAGCAATTGTTAATTGAAAACAGCTCAAAAATGTGTTCAAAATGGTTTAACAAATGCGCTTTCACTACACAGAGCAAAAGTGAACGCAGATTTTTAAATTACATTATAAATCCTACTTCAAAACTGAGTTTCCAGTGCTTAATCAAAATTGACAGCAATAAAAATAACATTAAATTAAGTAATAATGACTCTAAACACATCCAATTATTAAAAGCAACCAGACAGAACCAAATAAGATGCACCACATAATCCAATAAGCAGCCAGGGGCTCCAAAGGACCAATCAGATCTATAAATTTAACCAAGCTAAAGAACTAATCCTCATCCAAGCCCAGAAATCATCCCAGACCAAATCAAGACACCAAATTGTAGGCCACATGTCAGAAACAACCTTACTTCTTCTTGCATTGCAGGATGAAGCCTGCTGCAGTCCTGCAAGGCAATACTTTCTCAACAACTCCTGCAGAATTCTTTGGTAACCACCTTACCCTCCATCTTCACTAAGTATTTAAGCTGACCTTTCCCTCATGAGAAAATTGCTCCAACAATATCATTCCTAAAAACAATCTCCAATAAAGTCTATATTTTAAAGCCTCTAACTAATTAGTAAATAATTGGGTCCATTCCCAACAACATGAAACCCCTCCTCCTTGTGTGGGTTTTCTGAGTGTTAATAGGGTACAGCCAGGCAAATGTGAACTTTGAAACTCCAGAACCAACTCCTGCTGATAAATCTGAAGACTTCATTTGGTATTGTTTTGGTCCACACCACTGTCATGCTCCTTATGTTGAAACTGCTTGCTTTCCTCCCATTATTCATACCAAGGCCCCTTGGTTGGTCTTGGGATGCACCAGCATATAATATTTTTTAAATCACTTTACACTCTTCTTAGAAATATTTTGATTACTAAGACATCTACTCCATATGTTAATGATAGGAATTCAAGTAGGCTCTACTCTATTCAAGTATACCTTGAGAGCTCTTCTCTATTCAATTGGAGAAAAGCTTCCTAATGAGTGGATCCCTGACGTTGTTAAAGTCATGTAAATCATCTTTGAATGAAAATTAAGTTGATTTAGATATAATCCCCACACTAACTTCAAGACCATCAAGAAAAAAAGAGCTGTAACTTTAATCCAATTAATCTTCAAAATGGGGGGGTGATGGGCAACCAGAATTGCCCCAGATACTATCAGAAGAAAACACAAGTGAGAAACACAAAAAAATGATTACTTGGCAAGAGATATAAAGCTACATGGGTCTTCATAAAAGCTTTACAAAGATAGGATAAAATCAGGTGAGAGTAGAAAGTATCAGGAGTGGCTCAAAGACCTGCGTACTTGACCATTAAAAAAGATTTCTTAAGGTGAGAATAGTCTTTTTTGCAGGTAGGTAATAATATCTGAAAAAAAGTTTCAGTTTGGGGAGGGGAGAAGTTTAAGATGAAAGAACTAAATTTTCACTCACTTCTGATTGTCTAGGGGCATTTATTTTCTCTTCTTTTGCTGCTTTTTTATCAAGCTTGTCTATGATGTCATAACTTGTGCCCTCCAGAAAACCAGCCAGTCAATTTCAATCACATAAGGGGTGAAAAATATCAATTTTGAAGCCATGGAATTTTCTGGGCAGAATATCACTGGCTCAAGATAGTTTCTAACTGGGGCAGCCAACACTCATTTTCTGACAATTACTAAATTCAAGCTGTCAGCATCCTTCAAAGATCTGGTAACTTTTTATTTCCCTTGGTGTCTTTTCTTAGGGTACCCAATTCCAGGCAAATATTTCACTACTGTGATACCCCCTCATGAATCAAACCTGGTGCATGTCACTAGGTAGAGGTAGTGATGATTAATTGGGTGCCAGTGCTTTATTTTTTATTTTTAATATAAAAATAAACCTACCTGGCTTCAAATCTAATTTTAGAGTTAGTGTGAGGCCCAAATAGGGTCCTGTAAGCTATGCTAATGCCCTGAAAGATATTTCAGGGAAAATTCAAAATTTATAAAGAATTATTGGTCCCTGGTTAGGACACTTAATTCCTGTGCCAAAAATACAATTAATAATAGCCAAATAAAATCAGATCAAGCCACTGAACCATGCCAAATCTTGACAATGCCTGCCCAGAAAGACAATATGAGTCAAATATCACTCCAAGCCAATGAACCTAGACCCCTCAAAACTTAATGATAAAGACACTTAAGATAATTCACCCAAGGTCCAAATATATGTTCCTGAACCTAGAGACAAACAAATTTATTCTGCAAATCAGATACCAGAACACATGTGCTTTAAACATGCCACCCAGATAACAGAATAACATCAGAAAGGACCAAATATTTCAGGAGCACTACTTAAGCTGACTGAGCTCAGATGAATCAGTATCATCATCTTAGCTAAGCAAAGAAATTGTTATGAACCTTTGGATCTCAAAATTTTTATATTGTTTTATTTTTGATCTTATAAACTTTCAACTACTGTAAATTCAGAACCTAAACATAAAAATGCAGGATTGTCAAATCCTTGGTCCAAATTTCAAATCACTTCTGCGGGATAGCCTTTTTTAATTAAATTGAACTCTTTGTATTTTTATTTGAATTTTTAAAAATGTGGGAACTCATAGACACTTTGCAAAGTTCAAGTTGAACTGCATATCTCCAATGGACAAAATGAATTAACTGGAATCAGTTTTGAAGCGTTCAAATCCACCAACCATTTTCATTAAGTTTACTATGTTTTTTGAAATTGTGGGATTGTCAAATCCAAGAACCAAATTTCAAATCACTTTTGAATGCCACTAGTAAACTCAGATATTAATTGCAGGAACTTGAATCCAAATTGAATGTAAAGTAAGAAACTAGGACAAATCAACCCAAATCAAGAAGCTCCACTCTGGATAAAATCAAATGGAAAATACAATCTCAACAACCATGTTTAGACATGAAATTAAGTGAAATGTAAAATTGTTTAAACTGGAAATGATGCAGTATTCTGAACTCTAAATCACTAATATAGTGCCCATAAACCCATATAATGATTTATGAGCTACTCTCCTGATGACGCAGAATTTTTTTAAAAGTTTTTTGGCCCCTGGCGTAGCCAAGGGGCCAACAAAACTTCTTTTCAAGGAAGAAAGGAGAGGAAAAGATAAACCATCAGTTTACTGTACTATGTATTCATGTACTACTATTAAGGATAGTTGATTACAGTAGATTTCAGAAAATAATAATAATATAGTATTATATATTACAATCTGTTTTTACCATGTTACCTTTTCCTTGGTGTGTTGATAGTTTATTTGCTGTTGATAAGGTGTTTGAATCTAATTGGATGGTTTCACTTCCAGTTGCCTTGGCAATAGGAAATCAAGCCACCTCCGCAACCACAGTTGGTCTCGGGGAGGCGGCTTGATTTCCTATTGCCAAGGCAACTGGAGGTGAAACCATCTAATTAAATGCAAACACCTTATCAACAGCAAATAAACTATCAACACACCAAGGAAAAGGTAACATGTTAAAAACAGATTGTAATATATAATTCTATTTTATTATTAGCATTTTTTAAAATCTACTGTAATCAAGCATCTAAATTTTAGCCATCCTAAAATGAAATAGGGTGATTTTTGAGAATGCCTATAATTCCTAAAAGAATTAGTAAAAATACACTCTAGATCCTTTGACATTCTTTTTGAGATGCCCTCAAATTATTTTATTTCAAATTCACCTCATTTTTGATTTGAAATTTGGTTCTTGGATTTGACAATTCAGCAATTTCAGATTTGTTAAGTTTTCCATGATGTCTATGATTTTTTTGAAATACAGGAAATCTCAAATTGTACATAAGAATCCCATATTTCTGATTCATGTATCCTGCATTTGTTTGCTGAGTTTTATCTTTTGTTAGTTGAGTTATCTACTCAAGATATTTGAAATTTGCCAATTTAAATAATTCAAAAAAAGCCAAATTAAATGTTTGATTTTATTAAATTTTTTTTTCACTCAGCTGAGTTGCCTGCAAAAGTGATTTGAAATTTGGACCAAGGATTTGATAATCCCGCATTTTTACGTTTAGGTTCTGAATTTTCAGTATCTATCAATCAGCCTACCCTTGGAAAAGACTTCAATTCTTCCCAATATATCAAAAGAAATCCCCAGACTACTACTACCCACATGGAGTGCTCTTTAGCTCTGTTCACTTTATGAAGTACCCTCTAAATCTCAACCACAAACAGTCAAGACTTGAATACCTTTTCTAATATATACATCCTAAAAGCACAGAGGAACCTTACTGTTGTGGATCACAATATTAATACTTTTTTGATGTCATTTTTGTAGGAGTCATATTTTGAGTATGAAGTTTAATTCCCAAGAGTGGTGGGTATAATCTGTAACAAGTATGTCAGGAGGTTATAAACTGAAAACCTTTTAAGGCCTTGATAATGGGGTATATGGTCATCATCCAGCAAACAATCTTGACAGGGGTGTTGTAGCAGCCAAAGCTGCCGGCAAAGTACGTCAAGATGTAGTAAGTAGAGGTATAAAAGGCAACAGACAGTGTGAAGTGAGGTGATATCAGAGGAGACCAGGATCTGTTGTAAAAAGAATTGAGTTGTGCTGGTTTTTCATAGTAGCTTTGCTCAAGCCCTTCTGGTAATGTCCCAAAGGTGGCAGGACCAGGTTGGTAACCTCCAATCCCAAGGCAATCTGTGAGCACAGCTGTGAAGATAAGATGGTTTGTCTTCACACTGGTTGGGGATTGGGATCTGGTTAAGAGTAATCTAGTTGCTAGTTAGTAAGATCTAAACTGATATATTTAGGGGTTATTCTTGCAATGATAGCACAACCTATCACTGAGAGGGGATCCTTTATTTATAGTAGCTCACACTGTGCAAAGTTTTTGCAAGTGAGAGTAAAAATAGGGAATTGGGGATCCCAAAAGTCTTTATGGTGAATATTGGGATTTGACATTTGGAATAGGGACAAACTCTTGTTCCTCTTTAATCTGTGGCTGGATTGGCAATTCTTGATTGGGATCAATAGATTCTGGCTGGTCTATAGCCAGGAGGAGAAATGGGTTCATGAATTCTTCAGTGTTTATTTTTATACTGGTTGGGAAGGTTTGGCTAGAGTCTGGCCCCAATAATATTGTTGGGGATCCAGTCTTGGGCGGCTGACCCATCGTTTTCAGGGGTAACTTGGGCTGGGTTTTTTGTGGGCAATGCCCACCACAAGAGGGGAGCTAACTTTAAAAGGTAGGAGGCAGGCTTCCCCACCCAAGACCACAGGCCAGCAGCCGGGATTATAGTGTCAATCACCCCTGTGAGGATGATGTACACAATCCCAAACAGCTTACCAGAATGATTGGTTGGGAGGTTAGGCAAAGAAGCAGGCATAGGTTTTGGGGTCACAGGCGGTTCCATGGACAGGTTGTAAGCAGGGAGATAGTTGAATTTCCCTCTGAACAACTTGGGTGTTGAAAATATCCACAGGCCTTATTGGTTGTATCTAACTGCAGATTATATGCAGGCCAAATGGTCAAGTTTGAGTATTTTTCCGGTGTGTGTTCCTTGTATTCAGACTTTAGAGGGTAGTTGGTAAAATGGACAGGTCCAAAGGGAACACCAGGAGGACAGAAAACAGCAGGCAGTGGGGCAGGCGGGACAGGAGATCTCAAACTGAATTGGTAGACAGCAAATACAAAATAAGGCAATAGTGGTATGAGCTAAATTAACATAACCTTTTTTCAAAAATGGTGATAAATTTGGAGCGCAGGGTCCTTGGGTCTATATAGTACCCCCCTCCAAACTTAACATTTTCCATGGGGGGTTTATCAGGGCATTGGGAAGGCCAGGGTTGGGGGAACTGGGTGCTTGGGTCCAAAGGCAGCAAAATGGCACTTGGCCCGGGAGTTCTTTCATTGGTCAAGAATCTTGATTTGGCTATCTGATTATCTTGCTTTAGTGTTGAGGTCATGTGACCGGGTTGCAGGCCCGTGCCTATTTCCTGGGTTGGCTCTTGATTGGTTGCTGGTGTAGACTTCAAGTTTATGAGGCTAATAGTTGCCAAATCAGTACCTCTATTAGGCGATGTGATTAATCTTCCATTTGGTGTGATTATTTCTTTGGTTTGGCTTTTTTTACCGCATGGGTCAACATTCTTGGTATCAGCTTATGGGGGCTCAATCCCAGAAAAACTTGGGCAGGCGGTCCCATAGTCCACAGGCCCAGCGGCCCAAAGGAATCTAGGGTCAGGGTTCAATTCCTGCTCCCAGGCCCAGGTTTCCAGAGAGGAAGAATTGTCAATCCTGAAACATGATCTGTGTGACAGAAATTGACAGGTAGTAATAAGAGGTCTTCATGTGATGGGGAATAGCCACTCAAATCCACAATGAGTTGATGATTAGCCATCACCAAAGCTTCAAATACCGTTTAGTAAATTTTACAAAATAAACACTGTGGTTTAACAGAATTATTAAGCCCAACCAAAGGAGTCCCAGATAAATTGCTTGTGAAAGGATTAAAGTGTCTTCAGCATAGAACTCTGGACATTGGGAAGTAGCAACGGTCTCAGATTTAAATTCAGCAGAAAAGACACCAATATTTGAAGGCATTGGGGTAACTTTAGGAGGCACCAACAATGAAGAACCCAAAGTGGGGCCCTATCTTCCAGTAATAATCTAACTCAATATCAAGTTATATGAAATGTAGTAGAGTAGACCAACTACTGGATACATTTTAAAATAAAGTTAGACCAGTAGATAGTTTGGTTTATTGGGTAATTTAGGGAGGTCCTAATTCTTAGAGTTGAACAGTGAAAAGTTTCCAATATGTACCAAATTTAACAACTAAGCAGTACCACCTGGATTCATGGCTCCTATTATGTTTTCATTATCCAAAGCATACCTCATCCAGGACACAAAAAACCCTTGAGTGATTGATTTATGTTGATCATTCTGATAAATGAGGTTGTATTGAGTGACTCTCAGATTACATCTATTTATCAGTGTCAACCTGCATGGGTTAATCAAATCATGCTGACAAACTGGAGCAGCAGTGACCCATTTCCAATCAATGGTTTGGTTTAAATCTTTCAACTTGATTAAATGTTTGCCTGGATTCATGGTTTTGCAATTGGGACGGGCAATATATGGCATTATGGAAACTACTGTGACAACCTGGGTCCCAGATTCCCATTGTTTGGGGCCAGGATTGGTGGTCAAGATTTTAGAATTTCCTGCAAGTTGTTCTGGAAGGCATGGTTCATGCCCTATTTTTAGCCCTTTGGGCAGGGACTTATTTGATTGGCCACAATCTTTGATGCCTTCTGATTGGCTGAAGGGGAGTAGCTGGGACCTGGTTGGATAAATGGCAAGCTTGAATGTGGTTGCCTGGGTTGTGGGTGGCTGGCGGGAGGGACTGGTGGACGCCTGCGCAACCGCAGCAGGCGCCTGCTCGGATGATAAATTGTTCAGGTCCATACTAAGTTATATTTGGACTTTAATTATTACATTTTTTCCCTGATTCAGGGATAGAAAATCATGATCATACTGGGGAGTTTTTGGACAAAAAATCCTTTCTTGCTCCAGGTTGGAATAATGATAGAAATTTGACTAGTGTCAGGAATATTCCTGACAGAAGTCCTTCAATTCCCATTTGCAACTTGAAATGAGTTTTGACCTAAATTAGGTAAAAGACCCATTTATCTCTTTTCTGGTGACATGAGTGATCCTTGGCCCACTTATTAGAGTGGCCAGTGATCTATCTGACCTTCTACTGTTTTGTGGTAAACATTTGCCATATAAGAATTATTTAGATTCACCCAAAAAAATCAGTTCTATTCACATTTTCTCTTTATAATTTTTGTTTTACTTTCATGCCATCTTCTTAGTTTTATATAGAGGAGATTTATGATAATTATCATTCTCAGGGCCTTAAGATAAATCCCTGATTCATCCCTGAAGACTAACCTCTGGCTTAGTATGAACCCAATCCTACTGTTAGGGTTTACCTTGTATCTCTTGGTTGCACCCAAGACCACACACTCACTATATCATAAGGAACAACCAAGTAGTTACTATTGACTCTCTTGTTTTTTGAAGGAAATACAGCAAACCTGACGCCTACTACTTTTCTATGGAACTCTCTCCCACCTCAAAGCCAACTGTGACCAACTCTACTAAGACTGCCCCAACTGGTCAAGGAAATCACCTATTGGGAGTGATATATCTTGCATTCACAGGATGTCTTGATTCTGCTTTGCCAGCTTCTGGTCCCTGGTCTGTATCAGGCAAGGTGCTATTCTATCCACTTAAGTTGAGTCATATCATCTAGTAGAACATGTCTTTGCCTGTCACCACCACTCACACTGACAGAACCACCAAGGGGTCATGTTATCCTGACGGGAAAGTGGCTTTCAGGGATGAAAAATGCAATTTCATCCTGTTCAAGGCGTAGATTTAAAATTAAAATGGTTTTAAAGGGTAAAATGTATGAATTCATCTTGCACCAGGCACAAGATGTAGAATTAGAGCAGTTTCAGCTCTTGAAAATTTTAACCACAGTTTATTAAAAACTTTATCTTTCAATATCTCACAATTTTGGTTTTGATTGAATCACAGTTTATCTTTATTGATTAAGGTTAAATATTTTTTATTTAATTATATAAAAACATGTATCAGCCAAAAAAAGATAGCCAGCATGAGAGTCCATGACTATGATTGGTCATAACACAAAACCAGATAAGATTGTGCTGTTCTTAGATAGGTCATAAAATATGGTAATTGCAATTTTGACCTACCTCTTAAAGCCACAAACAAATCTGCATTAATTGGGATGTAACTTGGAGGTAACAAAACAGATTATGATGGGTTAATCCTGGTCACAGCACAAATCATGACAGTTTTGGTGTCGGTCCCTACACTAGCTGTCAAATTAGTTGCAGTTGTGTAAATAATTATGGTCACTGCTGTTGTTGATAAGGACCCCTTTATCCTAGAGGGTTGAGTTACTGATAATGTTGCAACTGAACCAATGAGGATTCAGTATTTGGAATTGGGGAAGACAACAGTCCAATAGAAAGGACAGAATAATAAGAATAAGGTATTGTTTATTGTAGAATATTGGGTTAATATACTA